>JABCMJ010007477.1:0-46759 GCA_014822125.1 Arbutus unedo
CATACAAAGGAGATCACAGACATACAGTTAACTTGGTGGAAAAAACGTGCACTTGCAATAAGATACAACAGTATAAGCTCCCATGTTATTGCAGTTTGCAGCAAAATATCGCTTGATCCATTGCGCTTCATTGATCCGGTATGGACCATTCAAAACGACTTAAAAATGTATACGTCTTCCACATTTCACCCTATATTAGACGAGTCGTACTGGGAACCATATACCGGGCAAAAGATATTTCCACCAACCACTTGGCTCCGAACTAAGGGACGTCCAAAGACACGTCGATTTCAAAATGAGATGGACTTGGTTGAGTCGCGTCCATCAGAAAGACAAGCGTGCAGTAAATGCGGACAATCAGGACACAACAGGCGCAAATGTCCAAAAAATGCTCCAGAGGGCTCAAGTGAAGGACGAAGAAATATATGATTTGCTTATTTTCTAGTTAGAATCAATGATGTGTAATTTTTTACAAGTGTAGTGAATGCTTGCGTAATTTGATTTTGTTGACATAATAATCCTTAAGAAATGAATGATTTTATTTTGCACAAAACATAGGACTAATGATCACATAAAAGTTTGATAAAAACTGATGACACATGAATACCAATTTTTTGGAAACATAAAATTCTACTACAACCTTGAAGGAAACATTTAACATAAAATGTAACTATTCAGAAAAATCAGAAACTTCAGATACGTCCGGCTGAATAGTGGTAATACCAGCTAGTGAAGATCGCTCGCCTTCTCTAGTACCAGATTCTGTGTCTTTTGAACGAGAACTCTCTCCCCTTTTCATTCTCTTGCCAGACGCATGGCGGGAAACAGACATGTTTTTCTCAACATTTTATCGTCACGCGACCTTACTATTCACTATATCGGGTCGCGAGTTGGGTACGCGACCTTAATGTTGCAGGTGTAGTGCCAGCGTGGCCATACAATTGACGTAGGTCGCATACATACCCTGCGACCTAGAGTAGTTTTATAAATTATTTTCGAATTAAAATATTTCCCTGACTTCTTTTTGTTTTTGTTTTTGTATTACTTTCACATAAACCTCCAAGTATCACCTCATATCTGTACACTCCCCTTGACGAGTGCTACACGTGTCCACATATCTTCCCCTCTAATATACTCCTCGCACTACCCTCCATCCACCCTCTGGTCGTCATAGCAAACAACATTAACACAGATTACCACACACCGTTCTCTCACTC
Organism: Arbutus unedo; assembly: GCA_014822125.1. NCBI lineage: Eukaryota > Viridiplantae > Streptophyta > Magnoliopsida > Ericales > Ericaceae > Arbutus > Arbutus unedo. The sequence goes on from JABCMJ010007477.1 coordinate 1,218, forward strand.
ACAGAGTCACCCTGCACTCGCAAAGCAAAATCTCGTTCTTTCCTTCTTCGTCGATCGGCAATCATAGATATTCGCAGAAGATATGCATTACTATATATACACACACACACGTCTATATATATTCATTTGTACATTACATACATAGTTATTCATTTACATAGAGAGAGAGAGAGAGAGAGAGAGAGGGAGGGAGGGATCAGATCTGAGGCAGAATTGAAGAATGAAAACCTTCAACAATGGAGATTTCCTCAAGTCGTCTACGTTCGTGAAGATCTCAGCATTCCTCTTCATATCACTCGCTTTCTTCTACTTTGGCAAGCACTGGTCCGATGGCTATCAACAGCTCATCTTCTTCAACTCGCGCCAAAACCCTCTCACCTCATCCAAAACCCCTACAGTTTCTCTCTCCCCAAACTACAACAAATCCTTCGATGTCTCCTCCATCATCAACGACACTAGCCAAACGAAAGCAGTCTCCGACCCAGCACTAGCTTCAATTTCACCACCATCAGATCCGGAACCACGTCCGCCTCCGCCGCCACCGGAGGTTCAGAGGTTTGGAATCGTGGACGAGAACGGGACGATGTCGGATAATTTTGAGGTTGGGGATTTTGATCCGGGCGTTGTGGACAATTGGGGGAGTGAGAACGAGACGGCTGTTGTTGAAGCGAGGGAGGTTGTTAAGAAGTTTGGACTGTGTCCGGAGCGTATGAGAGAGTATATACCGTGTTTGGATAATGTGGAGGCGATTCAGCTTCTGAAGTCAACCGAGAAAGGGGAGAGGTTCGAGAGGCATTGTCCAGAAAAAGGTAAGGGCTTGAATTGCCTGGTTCCGGCTCCTAAGGGTTACAGGACCCCAATCTCCTGGCCAAGAAGTCGTGATGAGGTACTTGTTAATCTGTTGCCGTTGGGTACTGTTTGGTTCGCTAGTTCTCTTTTATGAAGAAATATAAGTGGTCGTTTCCTGGCCTAAATGGATTGCCATTCACCTAAACTGGTGATTCCATATGCAATATCCTTTCTGGCATTTTCTAGCGCGCCAGAAATGGAACGAGAATTGCTAAGGAATGACCATTCCATTCGAGCCTTCATTCAACGAACCAAACACTTGCCTAACTATATTTTATGCGTTTCCCCTTTTCTACTGTTGTGATTTATTCCATACAATACGCTATTTTGAAAAGTAGATATGCAAAATAGCCTATGGGTGAATCCAAATAACTGGCAGTTGGAAGTTTTATGGATGACATATAGATGATGCCAACTGTTGAGGTTAACCATGCGGTGGATGGTCTATAAGCAAGTCATTTCTATTACACTTTAATGCAGGTATGGTTTAGCAATGTTCCCCATGCACGTCTAGTTGAAGATAAAGGGGGTCAAAATTGGATTTCCATAGATAAAGACAAATTCAAGTTTCCTGGAGGTGGTACACAGTTCATTCACGGGGCAGATCATTATTTGGATCAGATTTCAAAGGTTCTAAAGTTAAAACCTTACCACTTGGATGGAAGTGAAATTGGTATTTTGTTTTTTACTTTCAAGGTTATTGTCTCTCTGTTGTCATTTTCGTATGTTTATCTATAGATGGTCCCTGATATAGCTTTCGGTAAGCATACTCGAATTGCGATGGATGTTGGTTGTGGTGTTGCGAGTTTTGGGGCATATCTATTATCACGGAATGTGCTCACAATGTCGGTAGCTCCTAAGGATGTGCATGAGAATCAGATTCAATTTGCACTTGAGCGTGGAGTGCCTGCAATGGTGGCAGCTTTAGCAACGCGACGGTTATTGTACCCAAGTCAGGCTTTTGAGTTAGTACATTGTTCAAGATGTAGAATTAACTGGACTCGTGATGGTATGCTTTTCCCTCCCATAATTAATAGATTGTCGTTGTGTGGTAGATAAAAATTGTTCGACACAATTGCGTGCCTGATTATGTATATCTTTTAAATGCTATGCCTCTTGCAGCCTGCTTGAAAAATTTCTGCCAATGGTGAAATAAGATTTTCATGCCTAGTCAGTTCCCCATTAATGTGTTGCACACCTGTACCATGGTCATGGTCACATGTGTAATGGTCTGACTTGTATATGGGTACTGGAGTCAACTTGAACATGCTCGTGGATGAATATATAATAGATTGTGGGGGGATTTTTTAGTTCATACTTCCAATGCTCAGTGTATTGCCTACTTGTACAAACCACCAAATTGAATGTCCTCTACAATATCCCAATGCTCTGTGTCCCATCAATTAGTTCACAAAGTGGAACAGTAATGACCTTAGAATTTGCACCACATCAAGTAGTTGCTGGAGAAAATAAAATCGTTGAACAGGTTTTTGTGTTAAGAAATGTATCTTTTGAAAGTTTCCATTTTTTTTTTTGATTATTTGCAACACCTTGATTCCATGAGTTTGTGAGAGCCAGAATCCATTACTTAAGGTGTGCATATTTAGTGTCTATTGTGAAAGTTTCACCTAGCTTTGTCTTGACATATGAAGAATTTTAGTTTACAATCACTTTTTGTGTGCACTTGTATATACATCTTGGTGTTGCCAAAATACTCGTTTCATACTTCTGTGTTAAATGTGATGAAGTTGTTTCAAGTTAATTAAACATTTTGATTGACAACCTGCAAATTCACAAGGCCAATGTGAACTTCAATCCTGTCTGTCTACCATACTTACAGCTGCCATATCATTAGTGTTTGGAGTAGGCTTCCAGTGGTTTATTCAAGTTGAACTTTGTTCTCTAAAGAATTGTGCCAAAGACTATATCGATATTATTGCGTTCATTTGGGAGACATATCTTACTATGCTTATTGTCATTCTTTCATTGTGGCAAAGATGGCATTTTGCTGCTTGAGGTCAACAGGATACTAAGGGCAGGAGGATACTTTGCTTGGGCGGCACAGCCTGTTTATAAGCATGAACCACTCCTAGAAGAACAGTGGGAAGGTATTACCTTGCATAATTTGATGTCTGAATAAGTTGAGCATTTATTTTCATGTTATGATTTCAACAACAAATTTGGGATTTGGAAATATAGGGTCCTCTTTTCTGTTGTCCTTCTATGAATGATTGTGCACCTTACTTTCCATTCTTGTTTGTTTTATAACTTTGGAACTCATTGCAATCTATATATGATCATAACTAGCCAACTTGGTGACCAAAAAATCTGCAAATGGTTTCTATACTTGAATAGAAAGGGAGGGAAAGGTCAGTCATAAACCATGTTATCTATTAGCTCAGTTTAATGAAGTCAACTTTCAGTACACCTAATTGAAGTCCAATGCACTTTTTGGTTGGTTCAAATAGGAGCAAGTATGCCACATGTGCTGATCATGTGACGTAAAAAATTAGTTTACTGATTGGTTGCCTTCCTTTGTCTTCAGAGATGATTAATCTGACCAGTCGCCTTTGTTGGAGTCTTGTGAAGAAGGAAGGATACATCGCAATTTGGCAAAAGCCGTGGAACAACAGTTGCTATTTAAGTCGTGAGGCAGGAACCCAACCTCCACTGTGTGATTCAGACGATAACCCAGATACTGTTTGGTATTCTATCCTCTCTCTGGTTGTCTGTCGGTGATACAAATAGGGCACATGCTAATTTGACGTGCTGTAGGCTAGAGATTCTGTAAGTTTTTGTATAGTCATTCATATCGAAAGTTGGCAAGCTTTAGCTATGGAGAGCAATGTTAAACTGGGACATCTCTAAGCCCGTGGCCTGGATATGACATGAGACTTTTCTTATCCCACCTTATGATTTACTGAGTTTGCACTTCACACCCAAGAGTTCAATGTCCAGGTGATGGTTCTAGCTGCTACTGATAACTATCTGAGTGGATTTGGTAGGGAAAAAAGGCTGCTCCTTAACCCAAGTGCAGGTGTACGCACTGAGCTCAAATTCAACTAGTTCAAAAGTTATGATTTGTAGACTGTGCACAAAGGTAGGTACGGAGATGTTGCAAGACATCAGAACTTATGTAGCCCTTGGATCCATGGTTTGTGATGGAGATGGCTCTTAGTTTCTTGTGTGGAGGTGAAAATCTCATTTCACAGGACAGGTGGGCCAGGGGGGCTAACTCACCTTTGCACGATGTGCCATGTTTTGTTTCAGGTGGCTCATCCCCTTGGCCAATTGTATCACGGCCAGATCTTTGGGCTGTCAATCTGTTGGGTTTCGTAGCTATATGCTTTTTGAGGTATGACATTTACTATTTAACGTGGCCTTCTTGCAAAGGCCCCTCTCTTGTCTAAGACTAGTCAAAGTGGAGCCATTGAAAGCTTTGACAAATTATCAACTCTAGCTGCCCCATCCATTCCTGGTGATGCTGCATGCAGTGATGGGTCATTGGGGCATCCCATTAAGGAGTCACAGAAACGCCCTACTCCCGGCCTAGGCAGGCTATAGATTACCAGCGTGCCATTCTTGAGCAGAGTGATGAGAGACGAAGTGAGGCTCCAAGGAGAGGTGAGGTAGAGTAGTAGCCACGCGAGGCACCAAGTGGTGAAAAGATCATGGAGCCATTGGAAATAAAGTGCCAAGCCACTAATAATAGGAAACCCTCATGTCCAAGATCAATCCCCTTTAGTGATATGATGAAGTGATTTGCCGGCGCTTTTCCTCTTTGATAGCTGCAGCTCATTATGTGTACTTTGGTTGGTTAATAAGCATGGAGGTTTGATGAATAAAGTAGACTATTGAGTATGCAATGGAGAAGCACAAAGCTCAATGTTGGGCAGGATAGACTTCCTATTTCTAGGTAGGAATGGTAGTAAATGCTTTATTTACAGATATAAGAATTGCTTTTGAGTTGAAGATTTGGTCAATACCAATGATAGAGAAAACAGGTGCATATTAGAAATGCAACTAGGTATTTGTACTCTGATACACTGATACAACCACTAGTATATTTCCAGAATGGAAAAAGGTAGAGAAAAAGGTTGATGACTTTTTTGACTTCGAATTGTACGATGGATGATGAAAGGATATTGGTTGAATCTAAATTTGTGGTGTCATAATTCTTATTGAGATCCTTTGTGAATAACTCAATATTTACTATATCTTTTTAATTCAGGTACATTGATTTGAAGGCTTGTATTACTAGATTACCTGAGGATGGGGCTGGATCAAATGTTACCACGTGGCCTGCACGCCTTTATAATCCTCCTGATAGGCTCCAGAGCATACAAATGGACGCCTACATTTCCAGAAGAGAGCTCTTCAAGGCCGAAACAAAATACTGGAGTGAAATAATAGAAAGTTATGTTCGTGTCTTACATTGGAAAAGTTACAAACTTAGAAATGTGCTGGACATGAGAGCCGGTTTTGGAGGGTAATAGGATTTTATATCCGTTTTATATTTTATCCTTGTTATTAAACTTGCATAATCCTATTTTGTGGGTAAATTCATTGGTTTTGGCAGATTTGCAGCGGCATTGATTGAACATAAGCTTGATTGCTGGGTTCTTAATGTTGTTCCTGTTAGCGGTCCAAACACCTTGCCTGTTATCTATGATCGTGGGCTTTTAGGAGTTATGCACGACTGGTATGAATTTGGTTCCATCCTTTTTGCAATTTGATTATTGTGGTTTGCACGGTATCTGTTGCTTTAATTGGTGGTTACTCAACTACAGTGTGTGCGCGCTTTAACTTGACCCATCGCCCCCACCCAAAAGAGAAACGAAAAAACAAAAGAGCATATTTTGGTCAAGTCTTCCATAATCTACTGCATCGTCAGTCCTCAATAAATACTCCCTTGTCCCATTTTGTTTCTCATTTCACCGTTCTGGAAAGCTTAAAAGTCTGTATATTTTCTTATTTGTTCTTTTTTAGATGATTTTAAACTTTGTTTTACCAGAACTAATTGGATCTCTTGATTGGCGAAAAGAATTTAAGTAATTTTGACGAAATTATGTTATTTGTTGACCTGATTAGCACAACTGCCGATAAAATTTCAAACAAATTGAAAGAGAGGGAGTATCATTTATCTGATCCATAAGAACGTTTTTGTTATGTTGAATAGAAGTCGACTGGTAGCTGTACTGTTCATCAAATTGAATGTCAATGAGCGAACTATAACTAGTCATATTCATCCGCCAGGTGTGAGCCATTTGACACATACCCAAGAACCTATGATTTATTGCATGCGGCTGGCCTCTTCTCTATCGAAAGGAAAAGGTACACTCTACTCCCTGTTACCTATAATTACTGCAATTAGTATTGTTTTCAGTTCACCATCACTCACATGTAAGGTTTCAGAACCATTTAGTATGTTACGCTTTTTATTTCTCGATTTCCTTCTATCAGATGCAATACCTCTAGCATCATGCTTGAAATGGACCGGATTCTAAGACCGGGTGGACGCGTATACATCCGTGATTCTATTGGAGTAATGGATGAACTTCAAGAAATTGGGATGGCCCTAGGCTGGCGTGTATCGGTGCGGGACACATCTGAGGGGCCTCATGCAAGTTATAGGATCCTGACATGTGATAAACGCTTGTTACATGTTTGAAATATGCCATCTCTTGTGAAAATGGAGATCACGAATCTTCAACTAACATCGGCATGGCACTTGAATGTCTGAGACATTGTGGTGAGAGAGGATGCCCTTTGGAATCCGGCAACTCTGCTGCTGCAATGGATGTGACAATTTCTTCCACAGAACGACAATAATGAGGTGACTTCGTGTACAATAGGAAGTGTGCAGGCTCTTTTAGTTCTAACATCTTTTGAAAGTTTCAATTGACCCTAATTGACTGGAAAATACATGCAGATGTTAAGGGATTCTTTAATTTTTTTTGTGCTTGTATTCGTAAACTATCATTTTTTAAATACTGACAGACAGAGCCAGTGTTTTAGTTTTCATCTATCTTTTGGACATCACACTGGAGGATACAAAATAAGCCCTTACGATTCCAGCAATTGCAATCCTCTCAGAAGCAAAAGGCATAAATTAGAAGAAATTACATGTTGAATACAGAATCTTATATTCATGGTTGTGCCCAAGGAATAAAACTCAAACACGTACAAACAATCACAGAAAAAAGAAATGATTTACGTGGTTCTCTAAATTTTGGTACATTCGCGGACGAAAGAATTTTTATTTGGGAGCATTTTCAATATAGAAATAAACTCACGAGTTCTTCCTTCTGATTTCTACTTCTGTCTTTACTCTCTGAGTTTTCCATTACACAATACAACAATTTATAGGAGAGGATTGGTGGAATCAGGCAAGAGGTTTACTGTTTTGCATGCCTCCTTCAAGCTCGGATTTGGCATGAGCAGATCCTTCAAAAATTCAAGAAGGCTGCTCCATTCAATTTGAGTCAAATCTTCAACAATCTCTATCTTAATGAGAAATTTTGAATCAACGCTGCTCCAGATATGATTAAAAAATAAAATACAGAACAGACAACTCTATTAGTTTGGATCAATGAGAGTCAAAAGAGTAATAAGAGTCCGAAAAGGAAAGACAGATTCAGATAAGCAAAATTGAAACTAAGCTGAGTTGAAGTGTGAAAATCAGTGTTCTTACAAACAGAATACAAGAATAGGGATTATCGGAACAATTCAAATAGAAAAGTCGGGTTTCTAAAGTTTTGAGCAAGCTTCCAAAAACAAATTTTAGCCGAGTAAGATTTGTTATCAACAATCGAAAAGGTTCCTACGATAAACGGAGGAGTTACAAACAGTACTACTTAAAAAATTTATTTTCCTTCAACAATGAAGTGTCGTTTGATTGAATAGAAGGAATTACCACATTTCAGACGGATCATAACGACAAAAGAACATGTGACACCTAAGACGTATTAATGTCTCCAAGGCTGTCACTAATTGCCCAAATGCGTAGGCACCTAAGGGTGCTTAAACCAGTTTCGGATGGATTGGGCCCAAACCTCGTTTGACCCCAATCTTGACCCCAATCCTAGTGACCTTTGTCAATAAATCAACAATGCTCTTTTCTGAACTAAGATGTTTACTGTCAGTGGTGATTGTTCTACTTGTAGTTGTACTACCTTCAAAGACATACAAGGTGTTGCGTTCTGTACCTCTCATCACTACTAGGTTGCATGATAAAATCTCCAGAGCTCCACCAAGCAAAGTGATTCCCAAGCATGTGGACTCTAAAACTCCTTAAGAGATAAGATTTTGTCCCAAAGTTGGAACATACCCAACATCGGACAAAATAAATGTGGATCTATCGGGTAAACATAAACTGATATTACATATCCCTAGAGTCCTATAAGTATAGTCATTATCCATAAAGAATGAAGCACCGTCCAACTCATTGAAGCTGTAAATAAGTTCTTGTTGGGACACATATGATAGGAAGCACCAAAATCTTGTATCCATTAATTCGAATGAATATCAGATAATAAATCTACAAGTGCAAACTCCATATTCTTTTCCTCAATTGCTTTTTTTTTTTTGCGCCTGTTTGTCAATCTATTTTAAGCGAGCTTGACAATTTTTCTTTCAATACTATTTTTTACGATAATAGGCATAGACGTCTTTCGGGATATTATTATGGTCGTAGATTTCCTCCAGTTGAGGCTTGGCTTTTGCAAACATAACTTCGTGAGTTGTCTCCCTATGCACCTGCTTATCTTTCATGCTATACTCATTATTGGTAAGGGCATTGCACACAACTTTATAACCAATCTTTTCTTTGCCATACAACAAAGTAAAGATCAATTGAGCATACTCATCAGGAAGATAATTTAACATTAATAGATTCTTGTCCTCTTCGATAATTTCAGCATTCAAATTATAAAGATCAACAAGTATCGTATTGAACTGATTTAAGTGTTTATTTAGAGAGCTACCTGCTTGATATTAGAACAGAAGAGCTTCTTCTTCAGGTAGAGGCAGTTTTTCTACACTTTTCATCATGTATTTCTACTCGAGTAAATCCAATAATGCCTTGGCCTTCGTTTCATTCCTTATAGAGTATTTGTGATCTTTCTCTAGACATAAACAAATCATACTGCAAGCTTGACAATTCAATTTTTCCCAATCTTTCTCATCCGAATCCTTGGGCTTATCTTCCAAAATAAAATCTAGTTCTTGTTGTATCAAATTTTTAACCTCGCATTGCCACATTTTGAAATTGTTAGTTTCATTAAACTTTTCAACCCGTAACTTTGCATTGGTTTGCAAAAGTACGCCTTATGGAACTAGTAGAAGGGCATGACATCTTTGTTTCAGTAGATCATGACATTTGATTGTCTTAGGCTCCACCACGTACAAATCTTAATGCCGAAAATGTTGAAAACGATTGTTTTTAACAAAAAATAGACAATACACTAACTTTTGAGTGAAATTACGGAAAATCGAGCATGCCGTTGGATACAAACGTGGACTGGTTAGGAACCAAACTCTAAATCCTTAACAAGAATTGAATGGAAAGTTTTAAAACTTCAGGAGTTGAATTACAATTTTTGGAACTTAAGGGACTACCACAATTTACTGGGTCAACTGGGTCAGTCAAAATCAATTGGGTTGGGTCTAACTAGATCAGCTTGATTCACCGAGTGGGATCGAGTTAACTAGGCCTGATCGAGTTCAATTTGACTCGATTATAACTTATATAGAGAGGATGGAGCTACACAGGATCAGAACCCCTTCATCTTTTACATACCAAGAACACAACATGAACAGAGCCTGGAAACTGAAAACAAGGGCAACCAGAGCAATGTTGCTGCAATTCGTGTGGACGCTTTGATTGTTTGAGTTTTGCGCCATTTGTTTCGTTTGACTCGCATTGGTGAGAGGAACAAAATATTGTGAGGGATGACAACGGAGCAGATCAGGGCGGTTATTAGAATAACCGTACCTCATCCGCAAATATTATATCATACCCGAAATCGCCAGCAGAGTGAATGATATGAATTAGTACAAATACCAAGATGTTTGCTCTGACTCTTCTGTTTAAGGACAAGGTATTTCATAACATGCACGCCTAGCCTGGAAAACTTAGAGTTGGCTGCTGGCACAACAAGGGGGTGCCTTACCGCACCACAGACAGGCTTGCAATAGCATTCGTGGTGGGCCCATGGCAGATTGACCAAGAGTGTTTATCTGGCGAGAACTATTTGAATCAAGTAGTGTAGTGAGTCACATGGTTCTCAGAAAGACCAAAAAATATTCCATAACCAAATCATTCGGCTAACCAATTAGTTTGGGGAATACCAAACGAAATTGAATCGTAATCAAAATCGAAAAAAATTAATAAACATCAAAATATGTACAAAAAATAAGATCTCGTTAGATGAACGATCGCCGATTGCAGCTAGAGCGTGGACAATCGAGTCTTCTAATTTCCAAGTCTCAATTTCTCAAACCCTATTGTGCCACTTATATATATATATATATATATATATAACAACGTCATTTTAATTTCGGTTGGATTCGGGGACCAGTTTGGTTATTAGTCTAAACCATAATCTAACTAAACCCAAACGGATATTCATCCGTTCCTACCATACCCATACATATAGGAAAAAAACGATTATAGTTCGGAAAAAATTAAGTTATTTGGTTTGGGTAATCATTAGTTCGGTCTAAATTATCATCCCTAAATACTGTGCTAAAAACAAATTTTTGAGCAATTTAAAATTTGGGCAAACTAAAAAAAAGGATTTTGAAACTGCGTTTTCGAGGGTTTTTTTTTTTTTTGGGTATTATGGGCTCCTAGGCTTTGATACCAATTGCTGTGCCACAAGAAACAAAACCCAGACACACTCACTCACTCACTCACTCAGAGAGAAATGAAACAATTTACGTGGTTTTCTAAATGTTGGTACATCCACAGATGGAAGAATTTTTATTCAGGAGAGTTTATAAATATACAAAAAAAAACTCTCAAGTTCTCTCTACTAATTTCTGCTACTTCCTTTCCTCTCTCCGAGTTTTCCATTACGTAATACTAGTACATCAATTTATAGAAGAGGATTGATGAAATCAGACGAGGTTTACTGTTCATTGCGTCCGTCCTTCAAGTATATTTTGCATTGATGGCTATGCATGTCTCAGATTTGTTATGAGCTGATCCTTCAAACCTCAACAAGACAGCAACATTCAATTATCCAACCGAACATAGAAAGAGAAGCGACCAGCTTATGGTGTACTGCCTGCTTGTGAGGAGGAACAAATTACATTTAGTTCTATTTGATAATTGTTTTTATTAACTTCACCAATTTTTTTTTAATTTTCCCAATTTGGTTCAATTGCTATAGAAACAAACAGCATTATAAGGAGATAAAGGGAGTTTCTTTTTCTTTTCTTTTAAATTGGTCAAAAAGGTAACAACACAACTTCTAGGGCAACATACCTGGAAGAGATCAAGTTCCCCTAAACCCCCAATTGACCATAATCCTCTTATCCCTTCCCAAACCTTCCCAAATAACAGAAAGAAATTAAAAAAAAAGTTGATCCACATGGGACTGAATCCTCCCATAATGTTTCTCATATGACACCACTTTATCTATCAGATCTTGGTCTCCAGGATTGCTGGCCTTGACCCTGTGATGAAATAACTGATCTGTAGATCGGCGTCTGGTTAGGACTCCAGAATTGCTGGCCTTGATCCTGTGATGAATTAACTGATCTGTAGATTGGCGTCTGGTTAGGACTCCAGAATTGCTGGCCTTGACCCTGAGATGAATTAACTGATCTGTGGATCGGCGTGTGGTTAGGACGCCTATTACCCCTAGTGTTTTGATTCTGATATTGAGCATGCATAGGTGTGTGCACAGCCCTTTGCAACTGAGGACGAGGAGCCACACTGTAGCCACCATTGTAGCCACTAGGGTTAGCAACCGTTCTTGCAAAAAACTGCGAAACTTGAGGTCTGACTAGCGTTGCTATCAGAGAGTGCTGATTTTGATTTCCTGAGATAAGCATGCTGTGGGTCGTCCGAAACACTTCCGATATCCTCACTAGTTGTCTATTGCTAACAGTCCTGGCACAATTCGATGGTTGCTCAAAAGGATCCTCCACCTACATAGGCATTAGGGAAACCATTAGCTCTGCTATGACAATGGAAAGATGCACTATAGTGCCAGCTGTCATCAGAGAGAGAGAGAGAGAGAGAGAGAGAGAGAGAGAGGGAGAGGGAGAGTACAAATAATGCATATGTTTTGGGCAGCCATCTCATATTGCTATCGATACGTTCCCATTGTCCAGTATATAAGCAGATTCCTTCTTCTACTGCCCTCAAACTAATGTCAGAAAACTGCAAAAAAAAAAAAAAAAAAAGCATATTATTCTCGTTAAAATTCCTAAAAATTTTATTTGAATGTTCTACAGCCATTGGGAAACAAAATACAAATCTAATGTGTAGGAGGAAAAACCAATATATTTTATATAGGATTTGAGCATCCCCGCATTAAGGTGAAAATAGCAAAAAAAAAAAAAGAACGTAATACACGTATAGAAGGTGCTGATAGTATACATATTCATTTCCTTGCAGAATACAGAATACAGAATGAGGAAATGACGACTTACTTTTGCAAGGAATGAAATGAAAAGCTCAGACAAAGAACTTTGATTTCTGTTTCTGGACTTGACTGATCTAAACTTCATTATATTCTCAGTGCATACTTCTTCAATATGCTTCTCTGCAACAGTTCTCACACCTGCATGGATCATATTTGACAAAAAATAAACCAAGCCGCTATATGCGCTATTTCTCTTAAGTCTTAACAGAAGATACCCATATTATTAGTGATTCTATGCGGCATTTTCTCTTTAACTTCTGTGTACCGTCTATAGATTACTGCAAGGGAGGCAGTCCAGATAGTTCTATCCTATTAGACTATCCTTATATGGTTTGTGAAGCGACACTAAAACTAGGTGCAGGATGTAACTGGGTTCAGTATTTACATTTTTATCTCCATTAAATCGTATTAATCAGGTCTTGTTGAGCATTAGGTTAGATATAAATCAACGCATGCGGTAAGACTAGACTAGGGTGCATGTCTTTTTCCTTCTCTCAAAATTGTGGAACCATTTTATTGTGATACTAAAGGACATAATCAAACAATAGACGGGCATCATGCACTTAGTAGAGAAGAAACGAGCCAACTAGGAGGTATAAAATCCAAGTACACTCCATTCCCATCAAAAGCATGCCTAGCTACACAATGAGCTACACCGTTCACAGTTCATCTAACAAACTGCATCACCAACCCATCAAACCTGGAACAAAGTCGCCTCATGACCTCCAACATTATTCCAATTGATGCATGTGTCTTCACCTTCCTATCGAACATGTCAACAACAAGCTTTCAAACTCCTTCCAGAACCACCTTCTGCAAACCCAATTCTCGCAACATTGGGAGACCATCCCTTGCTGCAAGTGCTTCCAAAGTCAAATGATCAGTAACTTTTTCATATCTCAAGCTCCATGCAGACACAAAGCATTCCAAACTACTAAGGGTAATAATCCCCGTTTGTCCCTAATCCCTAACCCTCACAATACTCTCATCAAAATTGATTTTGACCCATCTAGAACTAGGAGCAGTCAATAGTTCTTTCCCCCTAATCATTTCCCCGTTCTTTGATTCTAAAATCTCTTTCCTGAATCAAATTGGCTTGAAGGAAATTATGTGCTGCCCCAACATCAATCTCAATTGCTCTTCCTGGATGCATAGATCTATTTTGAAAATGGACCTCATTTCAACATTTCCATATCCACCAAATAATCATGGATGCAGTAGCGAGCTTAAGCCTGCACCCCTCCTTCTCATTCCCTAACTTGCACAGAAGAGTTGTCTTGTTCAACTTTCATGAAATGTTTTAGTCTGGTATAACAGTTGTCTTCTTCCATGTCCCTTTCAGTGTGCAAGAGAAGTACTTCAACTTGTCTATCAATCACCAGAGATGGCTTACAAGAACAAGTAGTCAAGACCAAAAAGGAATCTGTCACGTAAAAAAATCCTGTTTTGAAGAATGTGTAGTCAAGACTCAAGAACATTTAGGGCATATTTGTTGCGGCTTATAGTTTGTTTTGCCTCGAGAGCTGTGCGGACTGGCACAGCTTCTGCTTTCTGCAGCCAAAAACTACTTAAAATGTATGATTTTTTAGAAGTTCCATTTTGATGGTCTTTGGCTTTTGCTCATGAATAATCAAGCTCTCTATGGGTCAGTCACAACAAAAGCCTACTTAGAAAACCTTGCAACAGACACCAAAACCCTCAAATTATCTGTAGAACCACCAATCAGCTACAACAAACGCCTACTTAGAAAACCTTAAATCATGTTACTTGACAATCTACTTCGCATATTCTCTATAGTGCAGACTCCTATAGGTATCGCGTGACCCCTTCTCTTCATTAAACAGCCATGGTTACCTTCTTTAAAAGTTTATGAATTTACGTACAAAAAGCATATTTGCAAATTGCCTTAACAACCTTCAAGTCAAGACAACAAAGTTTCTTCAACTAAAATTCAGATGAATACCAGCTTCATGTGATTGTATAGCTATGATCCAACAATAGTCATTAAGAATGACAATCGACCTACAACAGCTGTGTATTCTCCAATAACTGTCAGCAATGACATAGGATTGCATGGAGAAATCATAATCCAGTTCTGATATCTCATGATACTGTAATGCCCAGAAAATATCCAATGATGCCTGTAGTTTATCAATTGGGAAGAGTACAATGAAAACACATAAAAAGAAAAAGAAAGTAAGAGAGAGGACAAATACCTGTAAGGTCATCGGCCATATTTCCTGGATAGATTTCTTTAAGGGGAGGTAAGAGTGCAGGTGCACATGTCTGCAAGGAAAAGAAAAAGACAGAACCGCAAATAAAAGGAAGTGGAAGAAGCACAAGAGATGCATTAAAGCAGTATATTAGGCCAGAGAAAATGTTATAGTTCCAGGACCAGCACACTGCGAAGAGAGGGCAGACTATAATCGCTGTGACACAAACAAGATATACCTTAGGATCACCTTAAACAGGCTATACAATTTGATGGGGTGTTTCACTGTGATCTTCATTAGTTTTAAGGTTGTGTAATTAGTTAATAAAAGGAGTCCCCTTCAAATATGTCAGAATTGTAACAGTAGATCAGGTATTAATGAAGACTCCTAATTGTTTTCACTAGAACCAACCACAGACACAAGAATTGTATTAAGAATAATTATAGAAAGAAGTCAACAGCAAACGCAGCTAACTTAAGAGGCAAATCACCTGAAAATGGAAGATAATAAGCAAGCTCAGACAGTATGAATTTAAAGTTCCGGACTTTGAGTCATTGATACCATGTGCCTTGGCCCATTCCTTGACCTACATACAGGAATCATACATCAGATAATTGCGTAGTTTCCTACTGCATCATCAATTGCTGTGCTGCAAGAACATGCCAGTAAAACCATATCACGGAACCGTCCATCAATCTCGTTGATCCAAAACAATAATTTGGACTTCATTTGGCCAATCAGATTATCTATTGAAAGATCACAAGAGATGTTCAGGCGGCTGCTCTCAAACTTCAAGATGGGAACTCTTGCATTGGTGACAACTTGAAATCTATGCCATCCACCTGCAAATCAAAATCTTATTCTTGAATGAAAGCACTCCGATAAAAGAACAAGAAACAAGAAGAACATGCCATAAAATTCTAGAATAAATAGTACAAGAAGTATTATGCAACACAAGGTCATTACATTGTTTTTTGGTATTGTAAGTAACTATATATGTAAGAGCATCAAAGGAGATGCAACCTGTGAACAGGAATGAGATTCACCCATTCAGGTTGTATGTACGAAAAGCCCCATCAACAAAGGGCTAGGCTAAATCAAAAGGTCAAAAGCTGAAAAGAATAAAGCCACAAATCAAATATGAAGGCAATCAACAACCTAGGATCAAGCTCTCCAATTCTTATGCCACTTTACAACGTATGAGAAGATGATTGGCCGTCCCCATGTCACGTTTGCAAAGGCGAAACCAATTCACTTGTAAATCAGCGCCTTCTATTGGCTTGTCAATCAGCAAGATCTTCTCATAAGTGGCATTCCACACAGAAACAGGACTTTAGAAGGAGCCCGTAAAGTCTATAATCAATTCCATGAATATTGCCTCTACTAATAACCTCATTATGCTCTTACTTGCTGATGTTCCTTTGTTTAGAAGTTCAAAGGTGGCATGCACTTGAAGCCGTCTCACATGGATGGAGATTTATGCATCCTGATTAATACCTCAAACAAGGTGCACGGATATGATTACGTCAATATGGCATGACGAAAAGGACACGGGTATGTATGGAAAGTTTCATAAAATTCAGTAATTTGGACAACGCATTACATAGTAATCAGAAACCAAATGGAAAAATTAGTTAAGTGCCTAGTTGATCAAGGATCCAACCAACGGACAATAATTTAATGCCAAAAATAAGGTAAAAACCAAAGTTTAAGTTCATTATATTAAAGAATCTAGAAACCAAAGTTTAATTCAAAAACCACGCTAAGCATAGGAAAAGTTACATTAAGCAAACTTCATCTGCGTTAAAGAAAATAGTACTTTGGGTGGGGTACAACATGGTATATATACATATGGCACCTCTAAGGCACGGCAAATACTAAGAAAGTAGATTGAGAAATGCAACTGGTTAATCAATTAATAACGTGAAAAATATGCGGGTTGTGTTACTGTCAGGGCCATGTTTGACTATAAGCAACTTGGTGGTGCATGTTTGGTAAGGTTCAAGCCAGTTGGTAATGGTGGCCGAACCTTCAATCTGGCTTGGTCATACCTTGCTACCCATGAACATTAAGAAATCTTAAGCAAGGTAGCACAAAAGAATACAATGTTTCTGATCTAGATATTCTTAGTTTGTTTAATCCTCGTAGGGAGGGTTTCAGGAAACCATTTGCTTTCAGGTAGGCTATAGGACATCAAGCCACCTAGCCCTTATCCAAATTCAATATGGGCCACCACGGGCATGTGCTGCAGCAGCTGTAGCTCCAATCATCACACACAAACATTGTAGCATTGTTACAAACTGAACTTTTCAGCCAAATTAAGCAGAAGACAATTATATATTATCAGTGTTAAGAGTCGACAATGTTGGCATACATCCAGGGTCAAGCGCTCAAGTGGAGAACTAACTTAGACAGAACACTAACATCGCTGGTGGCATTCATACAGAAAATGGATTATTAAAGATTTAATACTTCTAAGTTAGAACACTAAAACAAGTTGGGACACACATTTCTAAAACCTTTTTGAAACTTAATTTACTACAGTCTAGTCCTTCCAAGTGGTCTGTGATGTGACCTTACTATTATTTTCTTTTTCCTTGATGTACTCCATGCTTTCTATAACCAACTTCATGTTTCTCTTGGGAATCAAGATCAGCTCATCATTTTAGCAATATATTACCTTTGTTTGATTTTAAAGAGGAACAAAAAAACAGAAGCAAGAATGAAGAGTAGCTAAATAAACACCACCATGCAATAATCAAGTGGAATGCACTAAATAATTTGAATGCATATAGGAATATTGTGATAAGTTTAAACTTGAATTAGAGAGAAGAAGGAAGATGAGCAAAACCCAGCAGAAAGAATATAGAGATAGAGAGACAGCCAAGAGGGAGAGATGGATAATAATTTTCTCCTGTGCTCCTTCACGATCATCTCCATAAATAGGATTTCAAACAACTATCATGCATGGAATAAGGAAAGATGTGCCTAATGTGCCTACTTACAAGGAATAAAGGAAACAACTTATGCATGTAATCATTAAATGCATCTACAAACTAGGGATGTGGATAGATGATGTGGACATTTTCAAAACTAACAAATGCCTCTAACTAATGCACCTACTACAAAACAGGTAAAGGTAAAGATGAACACATGGGTTTGGCCTAAGGTTTTGACCGAGTCTTCCATATAGCCCTTTTCTGCATGGCTCGGGTCCATGCACGTATCATTCCCTTCCCCTTGCAACATCCTTGGCCGCAAGGATAAACACAGGATAGGACTTCAAGAACCGCCACTTATTTTCCCACGTTGCGTCCTCCCGCGGTGCACTCTTCCATTTGACCAAAATTTCAGTTTTTGGACGATAATTGCCCTTGCGAATAACACGACTGTCAATGATATACTCTGGCTAGGGAAGGATTTTGTGATTGTCGGTTATAGGTGGAAGGATCGGAGAAGAAGGCGCCACTGGACCGAGTTTCCATTTGAGCAAACTAACATGAAACACATCATGGATTTCGGAACCCCTGGGTGACTCGAGCTTGTACGCGACTGGACCAATTCTAGCCAAAATCTTGTACAGGCCAAAAAAAAGAGGAGCGAGTTTGAGTGAACTCCTAAATGCGACTGTGTTTTACCGATACAGCTGCAACTTGAAGAAAACAAAATCACCCACATTAAATTACACCTCTCGCGGATGTTGGTCAGCTATAATCTTCATCTTCATCCGGTCTTGTGCAACTAGTAAATTGTGGCGCAAATCCCTCAAAATGGTTTCACGATCGCGGAGGTAGTCATCCACAGCTTGGACCGAAGTAGTACCTCGGATGTAAGTGAGTAGGTTGGGGGGAGGGACCCCGTAAACTGCTTCAAAGGGCGATACTTTGGTTGTGGAATGAACCAACATGTTGTAGCTGAACTCCGCCCATGCAACCCACTCGAGCCACCGTTTGGGTTGTTCATGCGTGAAACATCGAAGGTTCGATTCACCACTTCGGTTTGACCGTCAGTTTGGGGTGGTCACTTGAACTCATGCAAAGTTGGGTGCCCTGCAATTGAAACAATGCCTGCCAAAAGTTACTAAGAAAAACCTTATAACGGTTGCTCACTATGGACGTGGGAATGCCGTGAAGTTTGACAACGTGATTGAGGAAGGCTTGTGCCATTGACGAAGCCGTGAATGGGTGACTAAGAGGAACATAGTGGGCGTATTTAAACAACCGGTCCACCACTACTAGAATGACAGTTTTGCCGTGGGAAGATGGAAGCCTTTCAATGAAATCCATTGAGACATCAGACCAAATCTGGGTTGGAACTGGTAATGGTTGTAAGAGCCCGGCAGGACTCATGCAGTCGTGCTTACATCGTTGACAAATATCGCACACTTTGATGAAGGCTTTTACAGCCGCTTGCATGTGGGCCCAAATGAAGCAAGCCTTTACGCGACAAAGGGTTTTGTGGAACCCGAAGTGACCCCCAATGGCTAAAGAGTGACAGTCAGTGAGAATGGTTCTGATTAAGGGCGAATTGGGGCTTAAAAGAATTCTGCCTTTGTGAAACCAAACTCCATCGCATTGAGTATACTGAAGTGGGCCCGACTAATGTGGTAAGGTTCCCAATTTAGAGTAGAATGGGTCAATTTGCATTTCTTGTTAAAGAAGCAACTACCAATTCGTCACGGGCAGAGAAATTGCCGAGATCTCAAATGTAGAAGCGCGGTAAAGAGCATCGGCCCCTTGATTATCGGCGCCCTTTTTATATTGAATGATGTAGTCATAGCCTAAAATCTTAAGCAACCATCGGGTCTGTGCCGAAGTGGTGATGCGCTATTCGAGAAGAAATTTCAAACTTTTATGATCGGTCCGGACAATAAATGGTTTCCCAAGTAGATACGGGCACCATTTACGAATTGCTTTAACCATGGCTAACATCTCTTTTTCATATGTAGAAAGAGCGAGAACGGGACCCTTCAATGCTTCACTAAAAAAAGCTATTGGGCGATCTTGTTGGCTGAGTATGGCCTCAATGCCCATGCCATTGGCATCACTTTCAATGACAAATGGTTGTGTACAGTCTGGTAACCGCAGCACCAGAGGAGATGTCAAGGCCTTTTTAAAATTGACAAAGGCCTCGGCGGCGTAAGTTGACCAATAGAAGTTGTCTTTGGTGAGTAGGCGAGTTAAGGGTGTTGCAATTCCGCCAAACTCGCGGATGAACTTATGGTAGTAGCCTGCCAAGTCAAGGAAGCCACGCACACCCTTGACTGTTGTAGGAATTGGCCAATCGAGGACGGACTGATTTTAGAGGGGTCGACTGCCACGCCTTCGGATGATATCAAATAACCAAGATAGTCTACCTGCGATACTCCAAAACGGCATTTTGATTTCTTGGCAAACAAAGTGTTAGTAAATAAAATCATTAAAGCCATGGAAAGCTGGTGGAGATGATCATCCCACGTAAGGCTATAAATTAGTATATCATCGAAGAACACTAGAATGAATTTGCAAAGGTGCAGCCGAAACAAGTCGTTCATGAGACTTTGGAAGGTGGACGGGGCGTTGGAGAGCCCAAAAGGCATGACCAAGAACTCGTAATGACCTTCGTGAGTCTGAAAGGCTGTTTTATGAATATTGTCGTCTCGCACACGGGTTTGATGATACCTCGAGCGTAAGTCTAATTTGGAGAAATACTTAGTGCTGTGTAACTCATCAAGAAGCTCATCGATGATGGGAATTGGGTATTTGTCTTTGATGGTGACTGTGTTAAGAGCCCAATAATCAATGCAAACTCGCCACCCACCATCTGCTTTGCGGACAAGCAACACCAGAGATGAAAACGGGCTAGTACTTGGATGAATTAACCCAAAAGTGAGTAATTCCTGAACTGTCTTTTCAATTTTAGTCTTTTGGTAGTAAGGGTACCGATAAGGCCGTACACTCACTGGGGAATGATTCAGTTGGAGCGGAATGTGATGGTCATGAGTGTGGTTCGATGGAAGGCCTTTAGTTTCGGCGAAGACAACGTGGAAACGGTCAAGAAGTTGGGCCAGATCCGGCTGTGGAACCATGGGGCTGCTTGGGAAGGTATATGGAATGATTTGGAGAAATAACTCGTGGCCCTCCAGATTTTGTAATTGCTTGTTGTTCATAACTTCAAGCTCAGAGCTCCGTAAGCCTTGAAAGTGGTAAGGTGTATCGTCCTTATAGAATTTCATTATTAACTCACGGTAATTTGTCTCAATGGGCCCCAGTGTTGCCAACCATTGGACCCCCCCAACATGGCTTGACAAGCTGAGATAGGTAGGACATAGAAATCAGCAGTGATGGGATGGCCTTGGACAGTCAGCGTGAGTGCTAAACATCGGCCACCACAATCAATTTTCTCTCAATTAGCCACCATGACTTGGAAGGGCGCCTCTTACACAACATATAAACCAAACTTGGACACCACCTACTGATCAATAAAGTTATGCGTGCTTCCCCTGTCGATAAGCACGGTAACATCATTATTGTTTAATTTACCCAATACTCGAATGGTTTGAGGGTGGTTGGTGCCTGTCATGGCATGGTACGAAATTTCTAGAACTGCATTGATATGAGGGTGATCACAGTGGGTCTCTGGTTGGTAATATGGGAATGGTTCGGGTTCTATTTCCGGGGACAGGTCAATTATGGGTGTCTCGGATGGAGTGTCGGCGGACAAGCAATCTTCGATCATGAAAAGTTGGGGTTTGACGCAACGATGACCTGGCACATATTTCTCGTCGCAGTAATAGCATAGGCCCTTCTCTCGACGGACTCAAGCCTCTGGACCTGTGATTCACTTGAATGGAATAGTTTGAGGAGGGGAATATGGACTCAGTTTTTGGTTGGGGTGTGGGCCAAGAAGGCCAGTCATGGTGGTACTGGTTGAGTTACGATTTGGTGGTGAGATGGTGGAAATGGAAGGTCGGTGGTAGAGGCTGGTTTTCCTTTGTAGGGTGTTGCGTTCCTCGACCAGTCGAGCCACGCCAATGGCTTCGGATAAGGTACGAGGTCTCTTGAGTTTCACATCCTTGAGTCCTACAATAAAGTCACCTAGCAAGTGACTATTGGGTAGGCCATCGATGCGTTGAGACAATTTTTCAAACTCTTCCTAGTAAGCACCCACGGTGGTGGTTTGCTTAAGCCGAGTGGGGGATTCAGAGGGGTCGTCAAAGTCTGAGGGTCCAAAACGACGAAGCAAGGCCATGGTGAAATCGTCTCAAACCATGGGCCCCTTGAATTTGGTGTACCATTGGTGCTATTGTAAGGCAATGCCTTCAAGATGAAAAGAGGCAAGTTGAACTTGTTGAGCAGGAACAATACTCCGAAATTCAAACTATTGTTCGGCCCTATATATCTAGCCAGTTGGATCGTCTCCGGTGAATTTGAGAAATTGGAGCTTAAGGTAGGGGACGGTTGGGCGGTGATTTGGTTCATGTGGTGAGGAGGCGGATGTTTGCTTGAGCTAGGGGCGAAAGGATTGATATTATGCATATCGGGTTGCCGTGCGGCAATGAGGTTGTTGGGCAAGGCATCGAGCTTGGCAAGGATGGTCTGAAGGGTGTGGCCCAAGTTGTTTTGGTTGAGTTTAACTTGGTCGAAGGTTGACTTGTAGCGAGCCAAGATTTCACTGACTTCGTTTAAGAACTCGGTGTTTGATTTCGCACGGGTGTCCATGGAATGCAGCTCTAATACCACTGATAAGTTTAAACTTGAATTAGAGAGAAGAAGGAAGATGAGCAAAACTCAGCAGAAAGACTGTAGAGATAGAGAGACAGCCGAGAGAGAGAGATAGTTGGATAATAATTTCCTCTTGTTCTCCTTCACGATTATCCCCATAAATAGGATTTCAAACAACTATCATGCATGGAATAAGGAAAGATGTGCCTAATGTGCCTACTTACAAGGAATAAAGGAAACAACTCATGCACGTAATCATTAAATGCACCTACAAACTAGGGATGTGGATAGATGATGTGGACATTTTCAAAACTAACAAATGCCACTAACTAATGCACCTACTACAAAACAGGTAAAGGTAAAGATGAACACGTGGGTTTGGCCTAAGGTTTTGACCGAGTCTTCCATATAGCCCTCTTTTGCATGCTCGGGTCCATGCACGTATCATATTGTCATGTGCAAAGGAGTAATAAACCAAACGTGTTGAAGCAAATTACCTAGCCTCCTTAAAACTTTTACGACATCTCTTAGTAAAGTCTGCTTGTGCTTTTTTCCAGCAGATGAAATATATGAATCGTTGGCCAACTCTATTGATATATCCAGATCACCCCAACGAGTGAAGAGATTAGAGACAAATGATCCATATGGCTCCACAGTTGCACCTATTTCCACCATTAATTGACAAACCCACTATCAGATATAACAAATGGACAAAAATCTTCATATAAAGAGCTTAAAATGAAATAGATATTTTTTGAATAAGATAGAAACAGAAGAAGCTGCACTACAAGTAGAATAAAGAACACAGCTATGTTAGTAGGATAAATGATTAGACGCTAGAAGTCTCCACAAAAATTGGAAGAAAGGACTTCCAATAAATAACTACTTCAAAGGTAAGATATTTCCTTGGGTTTCATTAGAATAGAAAAACCAGACTAAGTGCAAAGGAGATATTTTAGGGTCTTCCAGGTGCTGAAACTAAAGTTTTTGCAGTATTCTTCTTCTGGGTATCCCCCATGAGTTTGAATCCCAAAGTAGCTTGCTGACTGCTGAGGGCCTGTGGTAATATGAACTGCTAAAAAGCTAGAAGAGGTAGTTTTGCCTCCCATTGTCTTATCTCCTCCAGAAATAATTATCCATGTTTAAAAGTTCGCCCAGTGGATGTAGTACCCTGCCTTTAAAAGGATCTCCAAGCAAGTGTAGGCTTGCATTGTTAGCTTTCCTCCGTTTGGCTCGCTGACAGCCATCTCCAATTATGTAAAATTCAGTTACCATCTCCAACTTTGGGTAGTGTGGTTGTTTTGTGTGGTCCAAAGCAAGGAAAAGGCCTAAACAGTAGGGTTAGCCGATAGATTACATGATGCAGAAAGCTAAATAGAAAGATATTTACAGCAAAGATTTGAGTAGGACCTCCTAGACAAATTGGAAATGAAATAATGAGATGGGGTATTGGCCACACTAGCCAATGGTTGGATGACAATATTTTTGATCAAGCCCTAAATAAAGCATATATCTATCTTCTGCAGTTTAAAGTTATTGAACAAAAGGCTACAGTGCAAGAGGCTTTTGAAGTAATAAATGCTATAGATATCAACAAGCTCACCAATTCAAGATTTAAACAAGGTTGATTCATCAGAAAAGATTCTATTGAGGTTCAAGCACTGTATACCAAACATTAAAAAAAATACCATTGGATGACAAAATTCAAAACTTTGGTCGTTCCATGAGAAAAACAGAGTATTTACCAAACTAATTATAAGTTTTTTTGGTCAATTTTCCATCGAAAAGCTTTTCTGCAAATATCTTGCATGAGATAAACTAGTCTCCTCCAACAGTTATTTTGTTCTAATAAGATAATGACAATTCTGTAAACTCCTGGTCCACAAGTAATGCTTGGAACTCTTCCAACTCGAGGAAGTGTTTAGTGCTCTAATTCCAACAACAAGACTACAAACATAAGTTTCAATGTTTATCCCTTCAGTTTATTATTAGCATCCGGCAGAAAATTCATCTGTGACATAACAATGTAACTTCAGACTTAAATATTTGTTGACAACATAAGCATCAATTGCAGAACAATGCAGACTAAGCTGAAGTGAAGTATACAAAGAACCTAAGAGCAAGGATATGGACACGACAAAGGCACAACAGGGACACCCGAACATGTTAGGAACACGCCGAATGTAACATATAGAAGTCAATCATTATTTCTTCCAAACCAAGATAAACAAAACTCAAATAGTATTAACATATAGAGATACAAATCAACATCACTATGTAAGTATTCATTTTTTTTTTTTGAAAGGACTGTATAAGTATTCATAAACTACACATCCATGGAAATTTTGAGCCTGGGCCAACTTCTAGAAACTTAATCTTAACATCATACTTGTCCACAATGTATCCCTAAAGTGTGTTCAGGTCCCACAATGTGTCTAGCTAAACAAAATAAACCAAAAATCTGGACACGTTTTTAGTTGTGTCCAATACGTGTCAGGTGAGTCTTGCACTTGTTCTTATCCGACGAGTGTTAGACACAGATATGTGAGGTCGATAGACGTGTCCGTGCTCCTAAGCAAATAACACTCTGTCTTTTATATCTCATACAATCCAAAGTAAAAATATAGTCAACAATCACTTTAATAAAACCAGGAAGTAAAAGACATGACTTTTCTTTTCTACCATTTCATTGATGTTTTCATTGTGTATTGTCAATAAAGGCCCACGTTTTACTCCAAATTTCATACATATCTAGGTTCATTATTTATATTTTCATGGTCTCATTTTCCGAAATAACTAGTCAGACTGAGTTGACTTGAATGCTTAAGGAAACAGAAGGGAACACTTCCACTCATATTGGGTATCCAAAAACATCTTTAAGTTCCCATTGCATGTTAAATCGAAATGAAAGATCACATACAAGTGTGCATCAGCTATTAGCATGCGCAATTGGAGTAAACAAATGGAAGGCCAATATAATTCAGCATTAAGTACCTCTAAGACTATCCACAGACTGAACAACAGCTCGTAGCTCATCAATGATTTGAAATCGTGGCGACCAATCCTCTCTCACGGGTGAGATCACACGAAGAATATCCCTCAAGGTGAGCTCCAACATACTATAGGCACTCATTTTTTAGCTTGATAACACTGAAGCTAGCTGATGCAATTGAACATTCAAAAATTGAGGTGCAAGAATGGCCATCCTCGGTAATCCGAGAAAGATGCACGGTGGAAGCAGTAAAACCCTAACTAGACAACTAGATTACCTGTTCTAGGAAATCGAATGTAAGGGGAAATGAATCTTGGGATGATCTACAATGCAAAGCCTCATGAACCTTGAGGAATAGCAACCACGACCTGAAAGTTAAGAGGAATAATAAAGCAGACATGTCAATCGTTAAATGGCATCAAAGACATAATCAAAAGAGAAGGCAAAGTTACCCGATCAGTTCTGAAATTAACGTCTGTGTAGCTAAAAAATCTCTAATGAAAACTAATGAGTTGATAAACATGAGAAGTCTGGCTGCATCGCTATAAACAAGAAAGCAAACGTCCACTTGGTAATAAAGGTAGCAAATATGGGATCACAATGCAAATATGGGAACAAGTGTGAGTTCCCATTACACTCACCTCATGAAAAGCTTGCAAAATCAATTCAATTCAGTATAAAAAGTTCTATAGCATTACAATGTCATTTGATATTGTTAACTTAAAATTAGGTCATCAAAAAATAAGACTCACTCCGACCCCACTCCACCCATTTACCACACAAGCCAGACCAGATGCTCAGTATCTTAATTGGAGGTATAAACTGGGTTGGGCTGGCACAGGCACAACACATTTAGAAATCAGCATGGCATGGCAACCACGTTAAGGGACGACATGGCACATCACAGACACTTAAGTGGGTTGGGTTGGGTCATCGTTTTGGGACACGTAGCACATGCATTACACAGTCACAATAATGCACAAGCACGGTGTGAGCTCAACACGAGCACGGTACGACAATGATATATTGTTTATTGTTTCTACTTAAGTTTGCAAACCCCTTGGCCCAATTGATTAGCTAAATCAACTAAGTATCATACCCATTAGTCATTTCCGGTAACTTGATGATAATTGAATTGTTACAGATTTCAATTTCAACTACTCAACATTGTCTAGTGAATACTCTTGTTGATATTGACCATGCTAATCCTGGACGCAAGTTGTGCACGAGACTAATCTTCGTAACTTTCTTCGTAACTTTCTTCACTCATCTTCGTAACTTTCTTCTAGACCTAGATGCTACCCAAGCTTCATCTGCAATAGAATAAGATGATGGACAGCTTAACAGAGTTCCTATATAATATTGCTTGTCTTGTAGCAAATTGGTATTTTACATAGAATATCCTTTTCTTTTTCATTCTTTGCCTCCTTATTGGACGAGCATTTATGACAACAAGAAACAAGTTACACAACGAGGCTCAAACAAAATCGCAAAAGCAGTCAAATCCAGCCTCAATGAGCAAACAACAAACCCGTATAATGCAAACAACAAACCTGTAATCTATAAAAGAAAAGATGTTAAACCCATTGTCTATGAGTGAATTTGGGATGCAAAATTTACAATATGTTCTTTCACTAATGTCTAAACCAAATGAAACAGATTCACTGTTAGTTGCATTAAGGATATCCTAAACTGGTTTAACAACCCTATTAATGGTTGACGTCCACTAAATTCTTTTATCAAGAAGTTAATTTTCGTCTGCTCCAAACATCTTTCTGATACATCAATGATCATAAACCGATGAGTACTCTTTTGATAGAGCACAGTTCTTCACTAGAAGTTCCCTAGAATTTAGATCTGTTACCACTAGAACGTCTTCTTTTGTTTTCATATTACAACAATGACAAAAAGATAAAAAAAAGTGCTAATACAAGAATCCAATTATCTCCGTTAATTAATTTCCAACATTATTGCCAACAACAATGCTGAAGAAGCCAAGAATTGATGGCTACCACACGTATTTCATCACAATTACCCACAGCAAGCAGAACAAATGGTGCTTCTTTATTCTCAAAATATAAACAATCAAGATTAAAGAAGAGAATGCCCGAAGCAAAAAAATTAAGCCCAAATTTTCATCAGAAGCAAAATCTCATGTGTAACTTTGGTGAATCCTGATTAAATGTACCATTTCATACTTTTCCCATGGCGATAATCACCATAAGCTCCAGTATCAGGAAAACCAATGAACTCTTGCATTAAAACTAGCACGTATGCATGTAACTTAAAGAAAGAAGAAGAAGATATTAATGGAAGACAGTACCTTTGATGACCGATTCAAGAGGGCTTGAAAATCAATCTCTGCCATGAATAGCTTCTTCCATTGCAAAATTAACAAGCGCTAACTGAAGTAATAGTTATATAAAGATAAACGCACAAATGCTTTTTCAAGGGTTTGATTTGATAGCTGAGTTGTGAGTCGTGGGATTGTCGAAAAAGTTCATCAGATCGAACATTCGCTTTGGGCTATCTTCTTTTTTTAATGTCGGAAAGTGCGGCGGCTTTGCTTGCAGCGAGGGTTTCCTACGACCGTGCATATATACTTATATAGTAGGGTATATCCGTTTATAGATATGAACTACTACTGAGAACAGATACATATTGAGAGAGTACGAAACGCGGGAAAGAAGGTCAAATTGCAGTCGCGCCTTCGTGTTCGGGTGTCTACGAGGAATTGATAGGGGGAACACGCTTTTCTGCTTTCTACATTTGGACTGTTGTCGACCATGGGAGACGATCGAGAGTACTGGGAATGACGAGGGTATTTCTGACAATTTTAGAATCGAATTATTGGTACTAATAAATTGCTCTTACTTCCCACTGAAGTATTCATTTTATTATCACATTTTGTTTTTCCATTTCTTTTCAATTTTTATCGAGCTAGTTAAATTTACTAGAGTGATTGAAGAGTAATAAATTATGATTAAAAGTCTCAAAAAAATTCATTAAAAAGGAAAAATTTAAAAAGAAAGTTTTTAGTGCTTTTGCGTCATTTTATTTGATTTTTTTAAATTTAAATTTTTATGTTTTTCAATCTTTCTCGTCAAGTATTAAATAAAATTCATTGTCTTCACTAAGAAAATAATAATTTAATCCAAATTTGAATATTCGGTTGATTTTTTATGCATTTAATCAAGCACATAGATTAAGAAATATTTTCACTCATTAGGAGTTATGTTTATGATGTCTTTAACTGTGATATGATTTGAGCTGAAGTATGATTAGTACCATGAAGTGTCTTTAGCTGAATTACGTCTTGAGCCAAGTTGTGTCGTGAGCCATGTCATGTAATAAGCCAAGTTATTGTCACGCGCGAAAATTTTTCGACCCCCCTCACGAAAATGAATTGTTGAACGGAGAGAAATGATTTCTTGACTTGTAATGTGACACAGTATAAAAATGATATAACAGCTAAGACTTATTTAAAACTCAGAGTCACCACTTGACATAGGATTCGGGTGTGTTAAGTCACCATCTAAAGTCATTTTTGAAGAACATATCTTTAGAAAAACAATTTGATTTTGACTCAAAAATATGATTTTGTTTATAAAATGACTCATTTTAAAGAAATATGGTCTCGAAAACAGAGATAGATTTGAAAATTTATTGTTACGAGTTGGGAAGGTGTTAGGCACCCAACCTCGTTCTATTGGTACTTAATTTTCTCATATTAATTTGATTTTATTATCTTTTGCCAAAGTGATAAATATTTAGTGACTGAACATACAACTGGATAAAAAGTGAAGCAATGTGCGAAGGCAGGGTCTCGGCTTACGCAATTTAGCTTCCGGTGACAAAAATGTTAAACCGAGCATTTGACCGAAACATGATATGCAAACTGGCATCTAAATGTCACATTTCTATTTCCAAGATACCAGGTACCTTAAATCCCCAGCGTAGGAACTTTCAAGTTTAACAATAGCCTGATTTTGTTTCATTGATAAATTATCATATTAACCTTTCTTAAAAATGCAATATGACCACCTTGACGTAAATTAAGTTAGCCGTTATCACATTTTCATTCTTTTTTCACTGACTACCTATATCACCAATGTTTTGGAAATTGTAAGGTTAATTTAGTGCAAAGTATCAATGTCGTTCCAATAATCTTTCGAAAAAACACGTCAGGCAAACTGACATAAACCGCTAGTTTGCATGATATACTTTCATTTAAGATTATCGAGACTAAAGACCGGGAGACATGGACAGCACAACGACTATTCATATTTTTTAATTTTTAGGCAGCGGGTATAACCGTTGTTGAAAGGGCCGCTCGTGCATCTAACAATCGTGCCTTCAATGCTATTTTTTCCTATGTTGATACAGGTGAGTTTAGGATAATTTCAAATTGTGAAATAGCAAAAGAAACATGGGATATTCTGGTGAAAACTCACAAGGGCATTGATATTGTTAAACGGTCAAAACTCCAATTTAATGCCACTGAGTTTGAACTTATCAGCATGGATGAAAAGAAGACCTTTAATGAATTCTATGCTAAACTGAACCATATTGCGAATACCAATTTTGATTTGGGTGAGCGTATTCTTGATTTTAAAGTTGTTAAAAAGATTTCACACTCTTTACCCTAGCGTTTTTGAACAAAGTCCACAATACTTTTGGAAAGAAAATATTACCTCTCATGTCAGTTAAGGAAGTTATTGGGATACTCCGGACATATGAAGCAGAATTTTTACAATTCAAGTCTGAATCATCAAGAAAAAATTCGTCAAAATCTATTGCTTTTAAAAGTATCAAAATTGATGAATCAGACTCAGACAATGATCATGAAGAATATGATATAGAAGCTATGGCTCGTTCCACGAAAGAAATTTAGAAGTCTTTCAAAAAGGGTAAATTTCTTTAAAAATCTTTTGAAAATTTTTCTAAAGACAAAGTGGGTAATGAAATACAGAAATCTAATTTTTTGAAAAATAAAAAGGGAAAAGGTCAACCATCTTGTGTCAAGTGTGCTATGAATGTCATTATGAACATATAGCTTAGGATTGTGGAAACAGGCTTCAAAACAACATGCAAGTGTTAAAAGTCACCACTTGGGATGATGAGAATGACTCGAATGAAGACTGTGAGAAGGAAGAAACTGATCCAAGGATTGCTTCTTATAAAAGTGAATGTTCTTAATTAGAGAAGGAAGAGTCAGATGTGAGTGATAAAGAAGATGATGAGTTGTGGGACATAGAGACCCTGAAGCAATCATACGAATTTTTTTTTGAAAAAAATCTGAAAATCTCTAAAGTCAATGTTAAACTTGTGGCTAAGTTTAAAGTCAATGAAAAAGACAGAGTTACAATTACTCAAGAGTTGAAAATTTCACAGAGTAAGATGATTGATTTGAAAATTTCTTTTTGAAGAACATAATGAGCTGAAAGAAAAAGTTTCAAGCTATCTTGATAAAATTGTTAAGTCTTTTTGAGATAAATGCCTAACTTGAAAAACAGGTTACCAAGTTATCTGATGAGTTGAAAGTTGCTAACACCACTTTGAGCGTTTGAATACAGGATCAAAATCTTTGGATAGCATACTTGATGCTCAGGATGGTGGAAAATCAAACAGTACTTGGCTTTTACGGTGCTTGAGCAAAAACTATCAATTTTGGTAAAGGTAAAAAGCTAGAGGTAAAACTTCTTGTTATTCAACATCGAATAAATTTTGTGAAACCAAAAAACAACTATCGAAATCAAAATTTTCTTAACAAGAATTCAGGTGTTGTTTGTCACTATTGTGGAGTCAAGGGTCACATTTAACCAAATTGTTTTCAGCTCCACTGTTACACTGATGTGTTTTCTCAATATTCACATATTCACAATAGTAGGAGGCATGATCAGAATAAATGCCAATCTAAACATAAGAAACCAAATTTGGTTCCTAAGAAGGAATTTGAAAAGATCAAGGTCTGAAAAAGTCTGGGTTCGAAAAACTGATTTGATAACTGTTCCCTTATATTCTCTTTAGTCCCATTGTCGTAAGAGTTCTGTAGGGATTTTCCTCATGGTTTGATTTTGTTCTCATGTCTTCATACGCAGTTTTTATTGTTGTCTGTGGTTTAATAACAATAAAAATAAAAACAAAAAGACCCCAAAATCCAAAAACAAGTCTTTCCTTCACCTTGCTTGTTTTTCTCTTGTTTACCTTGGATATTATTTAAATCGGGTTTTTTTTTTATGACTAATGCTCTTTCATGACTTTTCATAAGATGTTCATCCCTGACAATATGCATATTTGATTCATGGATTGTCAATCAAGTCTATTTGGACAAAGGGCAACTTTTCATGTATTTTGGGCAAAGGGTGTTTTACAAGAATATGCATATCTTATCACCGAATCTTCTGGCTTAGGTCTTAAATCACATAAAATTTTGCATTACTCATGCGGTAGTTGAGTATTGATTGAACTATAACCTGAATTTCTCTTGTGATGATTGAACCTTGACTCTCTTTTCACATGTGTTACTATTAAATTGACTAAAAGAAAGCACTACTTTTGAGAAGTGCGTGAAAGCTATCGAAATATTATGCTCAATAGTACCCTTTAATTGTGTGATCTATAGAGATGACTACTGCTCTTAGTTGTGTGAAAGCAGCCTAAAGTGCAAAATACATAAGTTCAGAAAAAGCCAATCCAAAAAAAGTCAAATTCAGATCCGTGACATTTAATTGATACAAGGTGATTCAAATTGAGGGGGAGTTTAATTGTTCATCAAAAAATCTCGAAAGACCTGGTTGGTTTGACTTCATATACAAAAACAACTTGAGTGACATAAGTTTCATGCGATTTAATGATTTCAGATGGAATTGACTCATGTGACTTGATTAAACGATGCGCACACTCACTTTGATATTCCTTCTTAAGTTCATGAATTGGTGCTTTAGTGTTCTGCTGAGTTTGAAAGTTATTCATGAATAGGATATGCGCTGCGATACTGATGACATTCTTATGACAGGACATGGCAGAAAATTGATCTCAATCAGAAGCATAGCGATGTTTGACATTTAATTGTTAGTGAATTTTTTTTTAAAATACAAAAGATATATTTTTTGTTGGAATTTTCATGGTCGGTCTAGATGTGATATGTCCACATGAGGAGCTTAAATGATTTCCATTTGAATCTTTGTCATTCCATGACCACAAAGGGGGAGATGTGTGACTTGATACGTTGGGGGGGGGGGGGGGTATTGATGATGACTATTGTTCTGGATTTTGATACATAGGGGGAGTTTTATTCTATCTGATATTTTAATTTATTTTGACTATGTGATACTGATGAGATCTTGGTTGATGTGGATGTGGATAATTTATTTTTATTCTAATTAAGTTCCACGAGTTTTGTTGAGTTTTCGTGTGGTTGTAGGTCACATGTTATATTCTCAGATGTTTCGAAGTTTCGAATTTGACACTTCATCAAGTCAAAATAGGTTTTGGTCCCGAAATTGTCAAAGGGGGAGATAGTTTCAATTTTATGATATTGGCAACTTCTATTAAGATTAAGATTCTATTGAGGTGTAATTAATTTAGAATCTTGTTTCATATTTTGCTTGATTAATTTTAGAATTGTTTAGGAAGTCAAATTCATATTGGAAAAACTTTAGGAATTTTTGGAGCAGTTTTGAAAACTTTTCCTTTGAAATAAGAAGTCAAACTTGAGCAAGCTAGGGGGCGCTTGAGTGAGTTATCAAAAATTTGAATTTTTCTATAAATAAATCATATGCATCTAGGGTTATTTGATATCAATCCAATAGCTATTTCTAGAGAGAGAGAAAATTTGAGAAACTTCAATATATTGTGAGTGGGTGATTCATGGAGGGTGTTCATGATCTGATGATCAAACTTCTTGTTTAAACATCCCTCGAGATTCAGTTTCAATAAAATCTTGCGAAGCATTCAGATGTAAATTTGGAGAAAGATCTAAGGAGTCTGCAACAAATCTTAAGATTTGAAGAGACAAATCTTAAGATTTGAAGAGTCAAATCTTGAAGAAGGCATCTATCAGAGTGAGCAATTCACAAGGAGTCAGCAGAAAAATTTTAAGTCAACATAGAGGAGTCTAGGTTTGGTTGCAAAAATTTTTTTGTTCTACAATTGATTATAATGCATTATTCCCTCCTGTGTTTTTTTCCCTGCCTTGGGATTTCCACTTATGTCTGTGTGTCATGCTTTCTTGCATGATCACATAAATTAAATTTTGAATTCGTTGAAATAATTAATCAAGATAAAATCGGATAATGGTAAATCAATTAACGCTTCATCGCTTTCGTTTTTCAGTTGTGTTTCTGGTTGTTATGGTGTTGGGAGTCAGCTATGTTTCTACTTGAGGCCTAGGCTTCGGATTTGATTGTTGTGGTTAGATTCAAGGAGAGGATCCTTCGGCATTGACATGTACATGCTACTATTCTAGGAAGTTGCTACTGCTTCTGTTATGGAGCCCTTAACCTACATCTGTTGATACTGCTATGATTGTCGAGTTCTACTTTAGAGTCTTACATTATAGTCTTGGCATGGAGTTAAGTTAATAGCTTGTATTTTGGGCATGTAAGTTGTGGCCCTAGTAGGATCTCTGATTCCCAAGGGGTGTAGAGCTGTAGAAAAGTTTTGGGTTTTTCCCTTTTGTTTTGTTTTTGTTCCCATTTGGTCCTATGGTTGGCTCCTTGCCATCCAGGGATTGCTCTCTTGTACTTCCATTATTTTGTAACATATTCACCTTTTTGCTGCTCAAAAAACAAAGAAGTACTCATAAACTACATATCCATGTAATTTTTGAGTCTGGGCCAACTTCTAGAAATTGAATCATAACATCCTATTTGTCCTAAATATGCCCTAAAGTGTGTTCGTGTCCAACAATGTATCTACCTAAACAAAATATACCAAAAATTAGGACACGTATTTTATTTTCTCCAATACGTGTTGGGTGAGTCTTGCTCTTGCTCGTATCCGATGAGTGCTAAACACCAACATGTGAGGTCGGTAAATGTGTCCATGCCCCTAAGCAAATAAAATCGTGTCTTTTAAATCTCAAAAAAACCAAAGTGAAAACATAGTCAATAGTCACTTTAATAAAACCAAGAATTAAAAGACATATGACTTTTCTTTTATACCGTGCCATTAATGTTTTCATTGTGTATTGCCAATAAAGGGAGACCACGTTTTATTCAAAATTTCATACATGTCCAGGATTATTATTTAAATATTCCATGGTCTCGTTTTCGAAAATAACTATGTCAGACTAAGTTGACTTAAATGCTTCACAAAACTGAAAGGAATAGTTTCACTCATATTGGGGTATCCAAAAACGTCTTTAAGTTTCCATTGCACGTTATATCGAAACGAAAGATCGCATAAGAGTTTGCATCAGCTATTAGCACGTGCAATTGGAGTAAACGAGTGAAAGGCCAACGTAATTCAACATTAAGTACCTCTAAGACTTTCCATAGATTGAACAACAACTTGTAGCTCATCAATGATTTGAAATCGTGGCGACCAATCCTCTCTCAAAGGTGAGATCAAACAAAGCAAGGTGAGCTCCAACATACTATAGGCACTCATTTTTTAGCTGGATAACACTGAAGCTAGCTGATGCAATTGAACATTCAAAAATTGAGGTGCAAGAATGGCCATCCTCCGTAATCAAAGAAAGATGCACAGTGGAAGAAGTGAAACCCTAACTAGACAACTAGATTACCTGTTGTGGGAAATTGAGTGTAAGGGGAAATGAATCTTGGGATGATCTACAATGCAAAGCCTCATGAAGGTTGGGGAATAGCAACCACAACCTGAAAGTTAAGAGGACTAATGAAACAGACATGTTGATTGTTAAATGCCATCAAAGACAATTAAAAAAGAAAGTAAAGTTACTCGATCGGTTTTGAATTTAATACTGTGTAGTTAAAAAAATCTCTAATGAAACCTAATCACTTGATAAACCTATTAAGTTTGGCTGCATCTCTATAAATATGAAAGCAAATGTCATCTTGGTAATAATGGTAGCAAGTATGGTAACAAGTGCGAGTTTCCATTACACTCATCACATGAAAAGATTACAAAATCAATTCAACTCGGTATAAAAAAGTTCTACACCTTTACATTGTCGTTTGATATTGCTAACTTAAAATGAGGCCAAATTAGAAAATAAGACTCACTCCAACCCCACTCCACCCATTTGGCATAGAAAACAGACCAAATTCTCAGTATTTTAATTGGAGGTATAAACATGGTCAGGCTGTCAAGGGGTGTGTTGTGCGATGGGTATGGCATGATAGGCACATTATGGGCCGGTGTGACACATCACAAATGCTTAAGTGGGCCAGGCTGGGTCGTCCTTTTACTACACATACCACAGGCATAATACACACACAATAAAGCACAAGCACATTACAGGCACGACACAAGCACGAGCACGATGAGCACTCAACACAGGCTCGACACGAACACGATATATGGTTTGTTGTTTGTACTCAAGTTTGCAAACCCCTTGGCCTAATTAATTAGCTAAATCAACCCAGTATCATACCCATTAGTCACTTCCAGTAATTTGTTTAAAATTAAACTACTACGAACTTTAATTTCAACCACTCAATATTATCTATCAAATACTCTTGTTGATATTGGCCATGCTAATCCTGGATGTAACTTGTGCATGAGACTATTCTTCTTAACTTTCCTCGAGACCTAGATGCTACCTAAGCTCCATCCACAGTAGAATAACATGATGGACAACTTAAAAGTGTTCCTACATAATATTGCTAGTCTTTTTCATGTTTTGTACCCTTATTGGACGAGCATTTGTGACCAACAAGAAATAAGTTACACAACGAGGCTCAAACAAAATCCCAAAAACTGTCATATCCTGCCTAAGTGAGCAACTCTCAAATGTTAATGGAATGTATATATATTGCAAACTACAAACTTGTAATCCATAAAAACAAAAGATGTAAAGCTATTGTCTTTGAGTGAATTTGGAATGCAAAATTGGAAATACGTTCTTTGACTAATATTTAAACCAAATGGAACAGATTTACTGTTAGTTGCATTGAGGATGTCCTAAATTGGTTTAAGAACACTATTAATGATTGGGAACGTCCACTATATTCTTTTTTATCAGGAATTTAGTATCGGTCTGCTCAAACATCTTTGCGATACATCAATGATCGATCATAAACCGATGAGTACTCTTTTGATAGAGCACAAGTTCTTCACTAAAAGTTCCCTAGAACTTAGACGTGTTACCACTAGAAGTTCTTCTTTTGTTTTGATATTACACTAACAAAAGGATAAGAAATTGCTAATACAGATATCCAATTTCCAACAGTACTGCCAATGGCAGTGCGGAAGAAGCCAAGAATTGATGGCTACCACAAGTGTTTACCCACATCAAGGAGCACAAATGGTGATTCTTTATACAATTCTATCATATAGGCAAACTCACACCCTAGAAATGTAAAAATCAAAATATAAACAATCAAGATTACAGAAGAGAATGCCCAAAGCAAAAAAATAAAGCCCAAAATTTTCATTAGAAGCAAAATCTCAACTCTAACTTTGATGAATTCTGATTAAATGTACTATTTCATACTTTTCCCACGGCGATAATAACCATAAGCTCCATTATTAGGAGAACCAATGAACTCTTGCATTCAAAAGTTTAGCACACATGCATATAACTCGAAAGAAAGAAAGAAAGAAGAAGACGAAGAAGAAGATATAAATCGACGGCAGTACCAATTTGATGACCGATTCAAGAGGGCTTGAAAATCAATCTCTACCATGAATAGTTTCCATAGCAAAATGCTAACTAAAGTAACACTTATCTATCTATCTATACTATCTATTACTATCATAAAGGAACACTCAAAAAGGGTGTTCGTGGAATACAATGAATGTAAGAATAGAATTGAGGTTGGAATGGAGTGAGATTGATATTTAAATTTCTATGTTTAGAAGTTACTACTTCTTGCTTTCTTTTGCAAGAAATCAACCAACATGCACTTTCTGCAAACCTTCTAATATATTGTGAACAGAAATATATATTGTGCATAATCCACAAGGAAACCTCTCGGAGGAGAAGGTACTAGCAATAATTTTGGTACCCGCAATACAGATTTATAGTTGTACATCGATACACTAACATATGTCTGCATAAATGAGTTTTCACTCTCTCTCTTTCTCTCCAGAAATATTTAGTTTTTTTTAATCAATGTTTAGATGCGTGCAGGAGTTTTTTTTCCATTAATGGTCAGTTTGTTTCAAACGCATATCTGCAGGAGTGGTGTTGTCAGTCATTGTCAAGTAAAAAAGGAAAAAGTTCATTGGAGCTGACTGAATTTCTTAAGTTCTTCAAGAATATGTAACTGAATTAGGATATAATTAGTGCTAATTTTTAGTTGATTCGTCATTACATCTGTCACCCTTATGAAGGAATTTTTTGTTCAATTCACTGTCATTTGCGTATTCCCGCTTTGCTGTCACTTGGACTACGTTTTGACTTTTGATTATTTTTTTACAAATACAATGATTTTTTTTTTGTTGGCTTATAAATATAATGGTTACTATTTACTGCTTTCTTATTTTTTTACAATACGTTTTTCAATTCATTCCGACTAGAGAATTGAACTAAAAAAAGTGTAACAAAAATATACCTAAAAAATGTTCACGAATATGAAAAAAAAAAAAGGACAATAGGAGCAAGAATATACAACATACCTAATAAGTCAACATGTTTCGGGACACAAATTTATTTCAAATGCTGTGAATTATGTATTTCATTTCTCTCCCTTTACAAAATAAAAAGCCCCATGTATTTTATCTTCTTCATTCTCCACGTTTCTCATATCATTACTTCAACCTTACGAGTAACTAAGTACTTTCGTCTAAATCTACGCACGCATCCACGCATGCATGGACACCGATTGCTAGTACTACTATAAAGGGAACACACCTTTTGGTGCGAACTTTTTTTAAAAATCGACTCACAATTTTACTTTCCCAAAATATCCACGACAAAAAGATATTTTCAAATCTTATACTCAGTGCTTCACATAACTGTAGGGGTAATTATGTACAACTATAGTCCAAAAAAACTGCATGACTATAAAAAAACCTCCAGCAATTTGAAGCACTGAGTATAACGTATCCCTGAAAACTAAAGAAATTCCGTCATCTCCACCAAACTTTTGCCTATTCAATTAACAGCGAGGGACGACACCGCTACTATAGATATAAGTTCAACAAAAACTGACTATTAATGGGAAAACAACTCTTGCATGGATCCAAACATTGATTAATAAGAAACTAACCATTAGAGATACTTTTGCGCGCACACACACAGGGAGAGGGTGGATGGGTGCATGTTGCACAGAAACTCATTTATGCATACATATGTAGTGTATCGATGTAGAACTATAAATTTATAATGAGGGTTACCAAAATTATTGCTACTACCTTATCCTCCGGGAGGTTTCCTTGTGGATTATGCATAATTTTTTTTTTCACAGTATATTAGAAGGGTTTGAACAAAGTACAACATTGGTTGATTTCTTGTGAAAGAAAGAGAGGAGTTGTAACTGCTAAACATAGAAATATCAATATCAATCACACTCCATGCCAACCTCAATTCTATTGTTATATTTATAGTATTCCAATGAACCAAACGTACCCTAAGAGTCATCTAACTTTGTTTTTATAACCGAGGAAGAATCAACTAAGTAAGGAAAACAATAAAATTCAATTGGTTTTAGCTGAAACATGGAGGAAAAATTCCACCTATTACTGTCAATAAACATTCTCGAACCCATGAATTTATCATCAGTGAAGTAATAAGGTTTAAGACTTAAAAGATTTACTTTTTTTAAACCTCAAATTTGAAAGCTCTTAGATAAAAGCAACTTTTATGGACTCCTACTTTAATTGAGCCATTTGTTAGTAGACACTGAAATTTGCGCCAAGAATTAGTTAAGATGGATGTAAGTTGATCCAAACATGCACCTTGAGTTATCAAACATTGGAGAATAAACATCGGAAAATTCCAACACAGAGCATCCGACTCTTGTATTTTTTTAATTTGTTGACCAATTAATACCATACGCTTATGCCAAGGTCTAGAACTTTCATGATCTCCCAAATATAACATTAGTGGAAATTAAATAATCAAGAGCGGTGTATGTTGATCCATTGCGATAAATCTTCTTAGATTCAAGATCTGATTGATAATACCTGCAAATCTAGCAAAAACAGATTCCTCTATCTTAACCCTCTTTTCTAGCAATTTAGTGTTACAAAGATGAAAGGTTATATGCTCTTTTATAGGTAGAGAGTTGACGAGTTTTCTAACTAAATTATTATTTTAATTTTTCATCAAAGTAGGACCCTTGGAAACTATTCAATCTTTTGACCAATCGCATAAAAGCTTAGATGGTAAGATATAGCTCTCATATGGGCCAAATACATAATGTGGGCCACCAATTAGAAATAATCTTAGTACTTACCAACAATAAATAATAAAATAAATACATAATATGCTCCCATGACGAACACGTTAGGAACACACCTAGTGTAACGTATAGAAATCAAAAGCATTATTTCTTCCAAATCAAGATAAACAAAACTCAAACAATATTAACATATATAGATACAAATCAACATCACTATACTAGTGTTCATGAACTACACATCCATGGAAATTTTGAGTCTGGGCCAACTTCTATAAACTGAATCTTATCATCCTATTTGTCCTCAATGTGTCCCTAAAGTGTGTTCGTGTCCCACAATGTCCCTAGTGTGTCTACCTAAACAAAATATACCAAAAATTTGGACACGTATTTAGTTGTGACCAATCCATTATGTGTCGGGTGAGTCTTGCTCCCGTTCTTATCTGATGAGTGTTAGACACAAATATGTGAAGTCGGTAGACGTGTCTGTGAACACTCTGTCTTTTACATCTCATACAAGTCAAACTGAAAATATAGTCAATAATCACTTTAATAAAACCAGGAAGGAAAAGACATATACTTTTCTTTTTTACCATTTCATTGATGTTTTCATTGTGTATTACCATTAATAAAGGGAGCCCATGTTTTACATAAAATTTCATACATATCTAGGTTCATTATTTAAGTTTTTCATTGTCTTTGTGGGGGTTGCAAATAATCTTCCGCTTGAATCGCTCTCATAATATGCATAATGAATAACCAATTAGTGCCAACAGGTTATTTCCTACTTAAGGACATTCTAAATGCTAAAGTCAGAACACTGAGAGATCAAAACACAATAATAATTGCACAATGAATAATAGCGTACCTGATTAATAGCCTATGATTCCTTATTTATAAGTCATCGAGTGTAATATTTGGTAATATATACAATCTCTAGTGAATCTTTCCTTATTCAATGATACCAAATTACAATACTTCAATGCCAAGAAACCTTCCAAACTTGGTGCATTCTAAACTTAGGTATTGTCATACGTGCACTTTCCTAATTGGGATTTGCCACCATTCTAGAATGTTCCCACCTGACATCGGGTCGGACACTGATAAAGCTCATACCTCCTCCATGGTAAACCCATTCGGCACAACATCAATCGAAGCTCCATGCTGCCAAAGTGAATCGATCGATAACTAAACACTGATATTCCAGACCGAACTTTTGAGACCCATTTGGCAATACATTGGCCAGAGCCCCACGTTGCCGACACAATCCATGGATTCTGGCCCAACCCAACTTATTTGCGTATATCATTACTGGGTCGGCCCATATATTTTGGCCCTCCACAGTCTCATTTTCCAAAATAACTACGCCAAACTAAGTTGAATTGAATGCTTCAGGAAAACAGAAGGGAACACTTTCACTCCTATTGGGAGTGCCTCTAAGACTATCCACAGATTGAACAACAGCTCGTAGCTCATCAATGATTTGAAATCGTGGCGACCAATCCTCTCTCAAGGGTGAGATCACACGAAGAATATCCCTCAAGGTGAGCTCCAACATACTATAGGCACTCATTTTTTTAGCTTGATAACACCGACACTAGCAGAAGCAATTGAACATTCAAAAATTGAGGTGCAAGAAAGGCCATCCTCGGTAATCAGAGAAAGATATCACGGTGGAAGTAGTGAAATCCTATCTAAACAACTAGATTACCTGTTATGGGAAATTGAATGTAAGGGGAAATGAATCTTGGGATGATCTACAATGCAAAGCCTCACGAACCTTAAGGAATAGCAACCACAACCTGAAAGCTAGTTGAGAGGAATAATGAAGCAGACATGTCAATTGTTAAATGGCATCAAATACGCAATTAAAAAAGAAGGTAAAGTTAGTCGATTAGTTTTAAGTTTAATACCGTGTAGCTAAAAAATCTTTAATGAAAACTAACGACTTGATAAACCTGCTAAGTTTGGCTGCATCTCTATAAACAAGAAAGCTAACATCCACTTGGTAATAACGGTAGCAAGTATGGGAATAAGTGCGAGTTTCCATGACACTCATCACAAGAAAAGCTTACAAAATCAATTCAACTCGGTATAAAAAGTTCTATAGCATTACAATGTTGTTTGATATTGTTAACCTAAAATGAGGTCAAATTAGAAAATAAGATTCACTCCAACCCCACTCCACCCATTTACCAAACAAATCAAACCAGATGCTCAGTATCTTAATTGGAGGTATAAACTAGGTCAGGCTAGCAAGGTGCACGACACTTTTAGAGATCGGCATGACATGACAAGCACATTATGGGTCAGCATGGCACATAGAGGAAACTTATATGGATCGGGTTGGGTCGTCATTGTAGGACATGTAGCACATGCATAACACAAGCACAATAAAGCACACAAGCACACTATGTGCATGACACAAGCACAAGCATGGCCCGGGCATGGCTCGCACTCGACACGAGCACGGTACGAGCACAAGAAATTGTTTATTGTTCCTACTCAAGTTTGCAAACCCCTTGGCCCAATTAATTAGCTAAATCAACTTAGTATCACACCTATTAGTCATTAATCCCGATAATGACTACAATTTTCAATTTCAAGTGCTCAACATTGTCTATCAAATATTTTTGTCGATATTGACCATGCTAATCCTATATGTAAATTATGAATGAGACTATTCTTATTAACTTTGCCTCTAGACCTAGATGCCACCTAAGCCCCATCCACGGTATAGAATAACATGATGGACAGCATAAAAGAGTTCCTGCATAATATTGCTAGTCTTTTTCATGTTTTGTATCCTTATTGGACGAGCATTTATTACCAACAGGAAACAAATTACACAACGAGGCTCAAACAAAATCCCAAAAGCTGTCATATCCAATCTCAAAATGAGAAACTCTCAAGTCTTAATGGACTACATGATGCAAACTACAGACCTCTAATCCATAAAAAGAAAAGATGTTAAGCCCATTGTT
The DNA here is from genome assembly GCA_014822125.1 of Arbutus unedo. Classification (NCBI taxonomy): domain Eukaryota; kingdom Viridiplantae; phylum Streptophyta; class Magnoliopsida; order Ericales; family Ericaceae; genus Arbutus; species Arbutus unedo. The sequence continues at coordinate 44,111 of JABCMJ010007477.1, forward strand.
TTTTGGTGAATTTGGGATGCAAAATTTACAATATATTCTTTGACTAATGAACCAAAATCTTGAAGTTGACTCACATTTTCTTTTTCAAAAGAAGAATGCGGGTGGTAACTGCTAATATTTTGGTGGATTACTATTTTAAATCTACTTTATTTTGGAAAAAAAATTGTTAAGTGTAAGAAAGAAGTTTCTTTATGACATTTTTGGAAATATAAATTGTGAACCAGATTCTTATTATAAAGGAACACACCATTTCGTATGAACTCACGTTATGAAGCTAACTGACAATATGAATTTCCAAAAATATCATAAAGAAACTTCTTTTATACACTTCACTAACATTTTTTTCAAAATAATTGTAGGGGTAAAACAATAATCCACAATAATTCACCAAAATTTTAGCAGTTACCACCCCCACTCTTCTTTTGTATAAAAAAGTGTGAGCCAAATTCAAGATTTTGGTTCACACCAAAAAAGGTGTCCCCTTTATATAACTACTATAAAAGGAACACACCTTTTATAGTGAACACATATTTTGAAGCTGACTGTAACACATATTATGAAGCTGACTTACAATTAATATTAACTAAATTAATCTATATATTATATATTATGTATAATATTGTGTATGTATTAGTGTAAAAGGTATTCCGATCACAATCAATATTTTTAAGGGCACATATGCACAGTACATGACATTTACCGTTAAATATTGGACAAAGAATTTAACAGAAGCGTATTATACCATCTTTCTATAGTTTAGGGGGATAAATTGTAGCCCGAAAAAATGAAAGGATAACATAAAACATGGTCATAGTTAGAAAAGGTAAAGTGTAATGAGCCCTTATTATAAAGGAACACACCTTTTAGTGTGAACTCATATTAGGAAGCTAACTCACAATTTAAATTTCAAAAAATATGTAAAGAAATTTCTGTTTTAGACTTCACTTATATTCTTTCAAAATAATCGTAGGGGTAAAACAGTAATTCACCAAAATATTAGCAGTTGCCACACGCACTCTTCTATGGCTATTACAACTTCTTTGTTTCTTTCACAAGAAATCAACCACCCTGTACTTTCTTCAACCCCTTCTAATATACTATGAACATAAAATATTGTGCATAATTCACAAGGAAACCGTTGGTGTATGTGGATGCTGGATCACCACCAGGAAACTTCAATCTTAGCCGATGTCATCATCTTCAACCTGGAAGGCTTCCTGCAACAGCAATTCTTCAAGTTTAAAGGATAGATATGAAGGTTGGGGGGTAGTTGTGGGTGGCAGTGAAGTTCTTATGTTGTATTAATCAGGGATAGGACTGGGATTCAATATGGCCGCACCACAACAGGTTTGACACCAATCAATAGTGCTTTTTGGCCTCATTTATTATGTATCTTGTATATTCTTCTTTTTAATATAATCCTTCTTTGCTTTCAAAAAAGAAAGACCATATGCTCTTTTATAAGTAGAGAAATGACGAGTTTTCTAATTAAATTGTTATTTTAATTTTTCATCAAAGTAAGAGTCCTTAAAAACTGTTTCATCTTTTGACCAATCACATAAAAATTTATAGCTCTCATATGTGCCAATTACATAATGTGGACCACCAATTAAAAATAATCTTACAATTATTTGAGTACTTGCCAACAATAGATAATTAAAAAAACACATAATGTGCTCCCATGAACGAACAAGTTAGGAACACACCAAATGTAACGTATAGAAGTCAAAATCATTATTTCTTCCAAATCAAGATAAGCAAAACTCAAATAATATTAACATACAGTACAGATACAAATCAACATCACTAGATAAGTATTCATAAAGAAAAATCTTGGTACACAGATCATCGAAGACACATCTGGATATAGATGTTTTCGAAACCATTGCGTGCAAATTGAGCCCTTAAATTATTGACGGCCCCATGTGCATGCAACGATTTCGGACGCATGTGTCCGGATGGTTTGTGCTCCTAGCCTTACTCTATTCATAAACTACACATCCATGGAAATTGTGTTTGGGCCAACTTCTAGAAACTGAATCTTAACATCCTTTTTGTCCTCAATGTGTCCCCAAAGCGTGTTCGTGTCCCACAATGTCCACAATGTGTCTACATAAACAAAATATACCAAAAATCTAGACACATATTTAGTTGTGTCCAATACATGTGGGTGAATCTTGCTCTTTTTCTTATCCGACAAGTGTGACACAGATATATAAGGTCGGTAGACGCGTCTGTGAACACCTTGTCTTTTACATCTCATACAAGCCAAAGAGTGCAAAAACATCTTTAAGTTCCCATTGCATGTTACATCAGACTAAGTTGACTTGAATGCTTCAAGTGAAACAGAAGGGAATAGTTTCACTCATATTAGGTATCCAAAAACGCCTTCAAGTTCCCATTGCATGTTACATCGAAACGAAAGATCGCATAAGAGTATGCATCAGCTATTAGCATGCACAATTGGAGTAAACGAAATGAAAGGCCAGCATAATTCAGCATTAAGTACCGCTAAGACTTTCCACAGGTTGAACAATAGCTCGTAGCCTGTAATACCCGTCCTCTTTTCGCATGAGCATTTCATGACATTTCATTTTAGTTTATCTTTTTTAATTTGTCATGACATTAGAAAACATGTGAATTTCTTAT
>JABCMJ010007480.1:0-32945 GCA_014822125.1 Arbutus unedo
AATTGCGTTTTAATTAAAATGAACTAAAAAAAAAAATTCAATAACTGTTTAAAAATTATTTATTATATGTTTAAAAAGTCATGTCGTTACAGTGTGGCCGTAGGGCAGGGGGGCTGGTGGCAGAGGGTAGGATGGGAGGCGGGGAGGTGACGCGGGGGGTGACGGGGAAGGGATAAGGGGAGCCGAGAGATATATATTACTAAATACATATATATATACACACATTACTGGGTAAAAGTTATACATATATAATAATTCAATTATTATTTTATCATATTCCAAATTTGTAAAATAAAACACATAGATGTACATAGTACTTAGTACGTATTATTTATAATAAAAAAATGTAATTTATATATATGCATATGTAACGAATTTATATATACGTGGAGTATTAATAAAATTGTTCGATATCTTTATCAGAATCTCGGTCATTACAGAGTTCAGTAGATATATCTACACCAATGTTATGAGTATATGAAATGATTGACAAACAACAATTCACGACAAGAGATAGTATGAACAAAATTATTGAACATCCGAGAGAAAGTGGAATGTGAAGAACAAACAGAATAGCTCAAGGCCTTAATCTAATCTATTCACAATCTCGTATACTTCACATCACAATTCAAGTGCATCATGAATAAATTCGTTCACCTTATCATATTATTCTCATTTATCATGCGAATATTCCACCTAGCAATTCTGAAGAAATCTAGTTCACATCCTAGCATTTTTCAAAGAAATCTAGTTCATATCATTCCTAGTATTTCCGAATGGAATTTAGTACAATCATTCTAGCCCCTCGATGGAGTCTAGTCCATCATCTACGCCTTTCAAGCATTCATGTGAACCAATAATTCATATATCGAATGTATACAATTTACGACATGTCATCGAACTTCATGAATTTTCAAAATATTCCATGTATGTAAGCAAGTGTAGGAACGTCATCCCACATTGAATAACCCTTGACAATCGCATACATAGATGAACCAAATCCAAAGAAAAGATCCAAGGAAAAATTTGGAAGGTCGCTCAAGCAATCTCGAAGTTGCTCGAGTGACAACAATCCAGTAAGAGTCGCCCGATAAGTCGTTTGAGCAACACCAAAAATAAACAGGTCGATCAAGCGACTATAACGATCTTAAGAATCTGTAGTTCGCAATTGGCGTTCTTAAAATCCCCAAAATCAATACTTCATAAATTGAACAGTGAGTAAATATTTATTTTATTTTGTAAAAATATTATTTAGAACTCAATTTGTTTGCTTGATTAAAAATTAAACTTATTCGTTTTAAATTATTTCAAGAAGGCTTGTGAAATATTATATTTAATTAGAATTCATAGGAAAAAAGAAAAAGAAACTCAATTTAATTATAATTTTTTTATTGTAATCAATTAATATTTTTAGTTATTCTTTTAATTTTATATTTTTACTTTATAAAACTAAATAGTGAATAAATAAATTGAAGGACAACTTTGTTATGTAATAGTTACTATGAGAGCACAGTGATCAATTAAGTTTTGTTTGATAACTTAATTCAGTATTTAAAATTGAATAGATTAAGTGAAAAAAGAAATAAGCTAGTTTGATAATCAGAATAAGAAGTACTTAAAATATTAAGAGTTTAATACAAATAAAGAGTAAAAAAATAAGTAAATACTCTTACTTATCACTTATCACTTAAATGTTTATTATTTTGCCCTCAGTGTTTTTTATTGATATTTAATGGCCACAGAGATTCCCAACTCCCCTCGCCTCTCTATGAGTCTCAGCCAACAGCAGCTAAGATTGGCCCCGAGGTAAGTCCCGTAAGTTCTTGAGCTCGGGTAACCCTTGGACATTTTTTTTTTATAAATATAGAAAAAATAATAGAAATTCATCAAAAGCAATCCAAATGTTGGGGCCGGCGAAAACAACAGCACTCGCACACAGCGACAGACCCAAATTGCATGTTCTTCTCTCGGATTTCTTTCGGACTGAATGCTATAATTCTTTAATAAATATCCAACGAAAACTTAGTGGATATAGATTTAGTGCAATTTAGATTCTCTCTTTGATCGAATCCGATCGTAACTATAAACTTGTAGGCACTATGATCGAGATCATGTTCATCCAATTGTTTTATTTGTTTTGTCTGACTCAATTATTTTATTATTTTTTTATCACAGTGTGAATTTATTTTGTAATTTTTTTATTTTTCATTAATTTTTTTGTGGATTATTGGTTCGTCTCAATAAAATATTGCAAAAAAGTTATAAATAACCAAATTTAAAAACAATTCATAAAATACAAAAATAATAAGTATATATATTTTTTGTACTTATTTATCGTCTTTAGTGACTTTTTTTTTAGTATTTGGACATGATTTTATATTTTTTAGATTTGTCTCATTAAGACGGACCAATAATCCACAAAAAATTTGAGGTCAAAACAACAAATGCGAAAAAAATTGAATAGAGACGAGATGTTCTAAGAAGATTGATTCATGAGAGGGACGTTGTAAGGAGATTAGATTTGAAATGGAATAATTTCAAAGCAGATGGAGGATCAACCCAAGCTGACTAAGTTTTAATATTCAATTTACGTGATTAAATTGCAATGCAATTGAATATTATAAACTACTCTTGAGTGTTAAAAATATAATTTTTGATACTTCAATAATTGACGAAATTTCAATAATAATAGTAATTAGTATTATTGTTGAGTGTCCTTCTAATGTTTTTATATATGTTATTGTAATTTTAATAGTTGTATGTTTGTCTATATAATTAATTATAATTTACTAGTCCAACATGAATATTTGAAGGATAATGTTAAAAAATTAATGAATTTCAGACTTCATCTCAATACACAGACCAAATAACTTATTTAATTCAATATTTAAAATTCAGTACATATCAAATAGTTTTCTAACTTAAAAAATTCGACTTTCAGCACGAATTTTTTATTTTTCAGCTTTCAATTTTCAATCAAAACAAATACATAATACCCTTCAATTTATATCCATTCTTATATTGATTGAATATCATATCACACATAATCCCACAAAATTTTATATAGGAGTTGTTTTTCACTCATTCTGCATAAAAATAGGAAGGATGTGTGGCTGCTTAAAGACCAAAAAATTATTTCTCTTATCATTTTTTATAATATTGATAATCTTTATTTTAAGGACTTAGATTTTAGGGAGAAAACTTAGTTTTAGTTTTATTTTGAAAAAATATTAAAAATTTAAATGACTAAAAATAATATTTAAAGATCAACCGTGAGCTCAATTATTGAAAAAAATATCTATTTTTGTTCTTTTAAGTGTTCCGTGGTACTTAAAAATTTAAAGACAGAAATTTAATTATTTTTTAAAAATATTTAAGTGTTTCACGGTACTTAAATTATTTTTTTTTTCATCTTTTTTTTTGTTCTGAACATAAGGATGAAATATATAAGTGTTTCTTGATGCGAAAAAAACATAAATGCTTCGTTAATGTATGAAAATACACTATTTCTTATATTTAAATAAAAATTATTTAAAAAATAGTTCTCCATGTATTATATTTAAAATAATTTAAAATCTCATTTATAATTATTGCAATTATATTATGTAGCGTATTAATTTTTTTATGTTTTACTCCAATAATCAATACTTTAAAGTTACATTTAACAAAATAAAAAGTTAAATAAATATTACATACTTTTTTTTTTGGCAATTAGATAAATAAAAGTTAAAAAATTAATCACAATATATTGAACGGTTCAGATCATCAAAATTTAATAAGGACATAAGAAGTCCGCATTATAGCAAAATAAGAGATCCTTTATTAAAAGGGGACTATACATACATGCATGCATACATATATACATACATACATATCGTTAATCACACAATTAATGAAATTTTCAACTTGAGCTAAAAAATTATTATTTACCCAAGGGCGAACCTAATTGAAATACATGAGATAAATATTGAACTTACAAGAATAGAATTATAGGCAGGGTGATTTTCTCAATCGAATGAAAAATTAATATCTCACTTTCCAGCAAAACTAATGCTATCTCTCTTTTATAAGTCCGGTGATCGACAAAATAGTAAGGCTAAATTTGGCCTGACTTGATTATTATTTCGTCTTTATTTGAAATTTTTTTGCATTTTTTTTATTTTTCATCAACTTTTGTATTGGTTCATCTCGATGAAAGTTTTTAGAAAAATTATAAATTATAAACTAAATTTGAAAAAAGTTCAGAAAAACAAAAATAATCCAAAAATATGATTTTTTTGGTGCTTATTCTTCATCTTTAGTGATTCTTTTTTAGCTTTTGGATATAATTTTATACTTTTTAGATTCATCTTATCGAGATGGACAAATAATTCACAAAAAATTGAAGTCAAAACAACAAATGTGAAAAAAATTTGAATACAGACAAAACTTGATTATGAATAATCAAGTTAGGGCAAATAGGGCCTAACTCGTCAAATAACCCACGACTGATGTGGTGAGAAGACACTTCGATGATTAAGTGAGACAGAGATCACATGAATATCTATAGGAACAAACTAATATTCTGTAGTAGCGTATAATACATACCTTTCTTTATGAACCTAAACTTTTATTTGTAGATACTACGACTTAATCTTCCTAATTCTTTTAGAACTCAAATTCCTTTTCAAAACAGAAATTTGACCGTCTTCTCATTCAGGTTGGTTGCTATGAGGGTAGAGTTGACAATTAATATTTAAGTCTCACCATATCAAAGTACATAAACACAATATATTATGCTATTTATATCCAATCTTATATCTACACATAATCTTACAGGATGTGAAGGTCGAGCGTTACTAATACTCTAAAAATCTTAAATTTTGACACTAATGAGGGAAAATTGCAATTCAAAATTCTAATAATCCAAACTTAATGGTAATAAATTCTAAATATTCTCGTGATTAGGAAAATTAAATCCACGTCTCTTGGGAATCTTTTCGTCAGCTCCCACTATGGGATAATCTTTACGATTAGGTAATAAAAATCCAAAATCCGCCTCAGCATTTCCCAACAACCTTAATTAGGAGTAATTATTGAGTGTCTGAGGACATCCTCCTGATACCTAACATCCCTCATCGCATCAGGAATTTATACATCTAAAATATGTGATAAGAGTGTTTCAGCGGTGGCCCACGACCACCCAATAATCTTCCTTGAATTAGCCGCCAAAAGTAACGCTCTCTCAGCTTAATATTCCTGCGCAGTGTCACACATACGTATGCGAGCATAACATATTTCTATATGTACATGTATGTGTAGACGCTCGCAGACACAGAGAGGCCGATTTGCAGGGAGATTCTGGTTTCCAAGTGCGAATAGCCATGGCGTTGCGGCGGAGTGTCTTGAGTCGAAGCCTCCGAACGGCCGAGGCGAAGCATTTGTACACTATTGCAGTCCGAAGCTTTTTGACTGCACCTTCTGTGGCGGCGCCGCCGCCGGAGCTTCCTTCTTTCGATTACGATCCTAATCCGTACAAGGGACCTCTGGCCGATGAAATACTTGCGAAGCGGAAGAAGTTTCTCGGTCCATCTCTCTTCCACTATTACCAGAAGCCTGTAAGCGTTTTTGTATATTTAGGTCTGGAGACTAGAGATGATTTATTTTTTATAGAGCGTGAATTTTATGGTTGCCGCTACAAAAAGTGTTCGAGTTCCAAATGCATGTGGATTTGTCTTTCATGATTTGATTGCTTGCGTATTTGCTTGTATGTTCTTTGCAGATATTTTGAAACCTGCCTGCTATTCGAATTAGTATTTACTTTCAGAACTTTTATGTAATTTTCTGCGCTGTTTCCTTTTTGTGGTCGTTTGATCAAATTCTCCTAAGTTACCTCCTTCTGTACTTTCTTGTGTATCTGACAATGGTCATTCAATCGTGTAGAGTGTAGAGGGGTGTCTGTCTGTTAGTGGTTCATTCAAAAAGTACAAACTTTAATTTACTTGCTTAAATTCGAAGATATGCAGATTGTGACTAGACATTTGGGTGTTAATTAAGCTACTCTAATCATATGGTTCAGGAAGGACATGTGAAAGTTAAATTTCATGGAACAACACATAATTCGGTTAAAATTTACGGGTTCTAAATTCTTGATGTTTTGGTTTTGGTTCATAAAAGGACAGATCATTTAGCTAAAACAGGTTTCAATGTCAACTAAATAGCCAATTAATCAAGATTTCAAGTAACAAATTGAGTTGCTGAACTTTACATTGACGCTAAACCTACTTTCAAGCCTCTGGTATAATATGTTTTAGTATCCCTTGCATCATCTAATACAATAATTCTTGTTGCCATGCCTGTTAGATATGAAATTTCCTTTCGTCTTTGTTAATTTCTTTCAATGCACGCTGATATATGGAAGTAAGATATGGATGATGCTTTCTATATTCTTGGAGGAATGGGCAGTGGATAACCTTGTATACACGATGCTTCTATAAACTCGACAAATACCATCTTATTTGTTTGCAAGTTAAATTGTTTCTGCCAATTTCTATTTCTAACTTTTACACTGTATTTGCAGCTTAATATTGTTGAAGGAAAGATGCAATATTTGTTTGACGAGAGTGGAAGGCGCTATCTTGATGCATTTGCTGGAATAGTTACTGTGTCTTGCGGTCATTGTCATCCTGAAGTTTTGAATGCTATAGTGGAACAAAGCAAGCTTCTTCAGCATACTACAACCATATACTTGCACCATGCTATAGCTGACTTTGCAGAAGCTTTGGCATCTAAGATGCCTGGAAATCTAAAGGTTAATGCTTCAGAATCTAAATCCTTAATTATTGGTGATCCACTGTTGTATTGTGTATGCTACTGGTATGTAGAGCTTTCATTCCGTACCTAGCTACTCTCCCTGGACACTTGTAGTGCTTTTGGTGTGTTATTGCATTTTCAATTCAAGGTGCAATATTGTCAATTTGGCAAACATCTGATGGCAATAAGAGTTAGTTTTCTAACATTTATTAGGTATCGGCTCTATGAATTTTTAACAGATGAACCACTTCAATCGGATAACCGAGTCAAAAGATATGATTGAAATATCAAGGGCAGTTCACACTGACTGCTCTATTGTTGCAACAAACTTCAAAGATGTTTCTTGATGCCTTAGATCATAACGCCACTATCGACCACGCGCAAACATTCGGTACATGCCTCAAATGATTCATTTTTACATAGTTCTTATACGGACACTGTTCATTAATAAAAAAAATTTACAACTCAATTATCAAAATACAATAATTGTGTGGTTTGCTAATGAATTGCCAACACAAGGGAGCTTGATTTTTGGGAGCTTACAATCTCTTCCTTTGGCACTTCCATGACTTCTATGGCACAACACACTAAAAAACTCTATCCATAGCATAAGAGTTGTCTGTAGAAATCTCCATTAAAAACTCAATATCCGAATATGTTAGGACCACAATCCTACTCCCAATTTTTCGTCATGGAATGACAAAAGACGATTAGGACAAAATAAGCCAACAATCAACTAAAATATAGCAACTTGGAAATAATGAGAAAGATTTAAATTGTCTTGACTGCAAGTGTCCAGGGAGACAGCACCTATCCCTAGCATAAGAGTTGTCTTGTGAATGTTGATTTGAGAGAATGCACCGATTGTACTTACCTTTCTTCTCAATTTGAATACAGGTTGTGTATTTTGTAAATTCTGGGACCGAAGCAAATGAATTGGCAATGCTAATGGCACGCCTATACAGTGGCAATCTTGGTATGATTGCCTTGAGAAATGCATATCATGGAGGAAGTGCTGGTACAATTGGACTGACGGCTCTTAACACTTGGAAGTATCCAATACCGCAGGTTTGGTAGCCACCAAAGTCATTGAAAATCCATTAGAAGTGCTTGGTTGACATGCGTATTTCAAATTGGACCAATGGATTTTATAAGTTGTGACAGCTAACCGAACCAAACTAAGCTTTGTGTCCCAACAAATTGATGTCATCAAGATTTATACACCGATTACGTGATATGGCAAATTGTCCAAAGGCTTAAGGTATGAAGTGGACAGATCCCTCATGGATAAAGTGATGAGAGAGAGAGAGAGAGGTGATGAGATTTATGCGTTAATTCCTAGAGAGGCTATTTAAATACTGGGAAAGTGAATACCACTTTATGAACTCGTAGTGTGTGCCTCCATTCATATATGCTCCCTTATAAAGAAATCATATATATAAAGGACATTAAACATATTCCAAGTCTTGGGTGATATCATTTACACCTATCTCTATCATTTAGCATCTTGTAGTATAATGCCAGTCTAGGGACTACACGAGTCTCGCAAGTCCCTGTAGGTATCGAACATAGACACCACACAACGAGCTCTAGGCACTTCCGTACCGGCTTAAATATGTGGGACAAGCTCGGGACACATTAGGGGCACATTGGGAAGTCACAATGCCATGTATGTTAGTTCGTGAATCCTTGTTTAGCGATTGTTGATTTAGATTATATTGTTTCTTTTATCCTAGTTTGACAAGTACCACTTTCATTTTTGTGAATGTAAAGATATTTCTGATGGTGCAGACATATAGAATATAGGTGTATGTATATTATATTTCAACATGTCCCCAAGAGGTTCATGTCTTAATTTTTAGAAGAATGATGTGTACTCATGTTAGTGTATGTCTTTGCTTATTAGAATAAACCATTATTGGGTCACATTCTTGGTTGTTTGCAAAGGATAGTTAGCAAGCCAAACACTATATGATTTTTCTTTTATTCCTATGGAACTTTGCAGGGAGAAATCCATCATGTTATGAATCCAGACCCATATCGTGGAACCTTTGGTTCTGATGCTAGTCGCTATGCTAATGAAGTACAAGACCATATTGATTATGGTACTTCAGGAAAGGTTGCTGGTTTTATTGCTGAAACTATTCAGGTTAGTGATTACGCAAAGTATCTCTGAGGTTTTTTGACGACATCAATGGGCCAACACTAATTTCACAAAAATATTTTGCGAATGGTAGGGGGTTGGAGGAGCAGTTGAACTAGCACCAGGATATCTGAAGTCGGTTTACGAAATGGTACGCAAGGCTGGTGGTGTTTGCATTGCTGATGAAGTCCAAACTGGATTTGGTCGTACAGGAAGTCATTACTGGGGCTTTGAAACACAGGGTGTCATTCCTGATATAGTTACAATGGCAAAGGTCATACTTCTATCTTGATTCTGGAAAGCAAGGATGCATAATTTGATCATCTTTTCTTTCAGTACTTTGGTCAGGGGTGCATAGAGCACTACTCTTGGTTGTTTTGATGGTTTATAAAATCCTCTGCCTTTATTCTATTGAATTTCACCCAGTCTAACTTTCAGGGTATTGGCAATGGATTGCCTTTAGGAGCTGTAGTGACAACGCCAGAAATAGCCAGTGTATTGGCCCAGAAGATACAATTCAACACCTTTGGTGGTAACCCTGTATGCTCTGCTGGTGGACTTGCGGTGCTGAGAGTCCTCGATAAGGAGAAGCGTCAAAACCATTGTGCTGATATTGGTTCCCACTTAATTGGGCGTTTGTGCGATCTTCAGCAAAAACATGAAAGTAATTGCCATTTAAATTTCCATCTCAAATAAGTTTATAGTTGCTTGATTTAACGTTTTTTCGTTTTATGATCCTAATAATGAAAAGAATATGGAATACAAATCTGTGGACATGATTTATGAGTTGTTGCATTTTCCGGTTCAACCCTTTTGATTTTTGTTCCCTTCATCGTGATGAAGGGGATTGCTTAAGGTTTCTGCCAGTCAATGAAATTTCTGTTTGGCCTTCATCATTGCCTCCAGTAGTCTCTTATGTTTTATTGTCCTTGTCAGCATCAAGCATGTACCAAAGTAGAATTGGGCTTGTAATGGCATAATATGCTGTTCACCTTGGTAAACTCTCTGGCATGTCATTCTAAATGGGTTTCCCTTTTATTATTAGTTCTTCTCCTTTCTTTTTTATTAGCTTACTAGATTTCTTGAGTTGGCCTTAAATTTGGTCTCAACTTGGCTATGAAACTCTATGAAGAGGATGCTCCCGACTGTCCCATCCCTTTCAACTCATGTCCACAGAGCTTGACATAGTCTCTGCCAAACTGAGCAAGCAGTAAAGTTACTGATGCGTCTGGTAAAATCAATCTTTTATCAATAATGCTCATTTTGTTTGCTATCGGATGTGGCACACTTCATCAGTACAACGGTTCAATGTGAATACCGTTGATGTCTAACTGGTGCCAGTTTGCCTCATCGGAGCAAGGAAAGTGTAGTCACCCTAGTACTATTGTTGTCTGATTAATAGGGCAAGGTGTAGATTAGGTTAGAGACTGGTCTCCTTGATCTTGTTGTTTCATTCCCCTAGCTGATTACCAGACCTGCGTCTGTAACAATAAATAGAAAATTATAGTCGTGACTCTTTGTTTGTGACAATCTTCTGCATGAATAGTAGTATAATTTTTGTGAAGGGTATCATTAAAGATGGTTATTCTCATATTTATTTTGATCTTGTTCCCAGTTATTGGAGATGTGAGAGGGAGGGGATTAATGGTGGGCATAGAACTTGTCACCGACAGAAAAGAGAAGACACCTGCCAAGGCAGAAACTGCAGTTTTATTCGAGAAACTCAGAGGTATCTGCTCTTCTTCCATAAAATGGGGGAATCAGCACCCTGTAATTTATGAAGAAGTACTTCACCAAATATTCTAATTGACACTCATTCTTGGATGTAGAGCTTGGTGTTCTAGTTGGGAAAGGGGGACTACACGGAAATGTATTCAGAATAAAGCCACCTATGTGCTTCACCAAAGATGATGCAGGTACTCTGAAAACTTTTCTTTTTTGTAAACAGAGAATCCTCGGTCACAAAAATATACTTCTTAAGGGGAAGACCCCATCAATAGTAGGGTTTATGAACTAAGCTAATCCAGTTGGACTTGTGTCGGACACGTTAGAAAATTGCTCAAAATCAGCTCCTTATGTTACCAAGCGAAGCTCAAATAAATTTTGATACTCACTTGAGCGTCTGATTTTGTCCATTGAGATGACTTCGTCCTATATGCACAATATCACAAAAATGACAAAGCTAGTTTATTTAGGTTCATTTCGTTTCAGCTTGAATGATACAGAAGCCCAACTTGAACACGCATAAACTTGTCAAGTTTTCAATTCAAACTAGCTCAACTGAACTTATAAATGACCCATACTTTTAAGACATCAGTCCTGGAACTTTAATGAGCTTAACGTAAGCTTTTAACGAAACATCGTTAAGTTTTCAACTCAAGGTTAAACAAGGCTTGACTCGATTCACTAATAACCCTAAAATCTAAGCCATTGGTTCTAGAACTTTAATATTGCACTTGTAGTATAATCATGTCCCAATTAACTGTTTAAGCATTTGATTTTTTTTTCCCCCTATGTGCAGATTTCCTGGTTGATGCTTTGGACTACGCAATGTCTACGTTGTGAGAAGATATACAGGGCCTGCCAGGCATGATTTTAGGGTTCTCAATCTTCTTGCATCGTTCCCCTTGAGTGAGCTTGCTTCAAAGTAAAATCTTTCGAAAGAGAAGTCAATGACATGAGAAATTGTAGCTTTTCTATGTTCCTTCAGCTTTATGGAAAAGAAATTCAAGTTCTTAGTAAGACTATTATTGGGAGTCTATATGCAATATTGATCGCTCTTGTGAATCAGGCCCAAATTGTTGGGTAGTAACGGCAGAGAGTTTACATTACATTACTTGAGCCCAATATAGTTTGAATGACTTCAGACTCATTTATAAACTTTCGCCTTTAAATAGTGAGTCATGCGACATATTTTGAAGACGTTACCCTTATTTTGTATATCCGAGCTGGGATTAATATTTGTGCATGTCTTAAGAACTACTGAAAGATGTTCATTCTCCGGACCCAAGCATTGTTGAGTTTCCAAAATCAAGTATAGTTGATGCATCTAATTGAAAAGTCATGCCAAATGAATTTAATTTCCAGCAGACTTCGAAAGTTATTTACACTTGAATTATTTTAGCAGTCTTGGGTTTTGTATAGGGAAAGGAAAAGAAAATGGAAATGATAGAGAAATTAAAGCAGGTAAATAAAATTGCTAAACTTTCCGTTGTTTAGTTGTTTTAGAAAGCGTGACATTAATCGTTGGCCAAAAAATCAATTTTTTATTCTTGCGTACCTACAAAAGAAAAGCCAATATGTATAAGTAATTTCTTCAACTCTCTTGTCAAATCCAAGATCTAAATAGTGTTATGATCAAAATCAGACCAATAATGAAATCAAACAAGTAAAGATACAATATTTGTGTGATTTAGCCTAGTAATATACGAAGCTTACATTCATGTTGCGGTAGAAGGATTTCATTATAATGGAGAAATTATAAGTCACTCCGGTCAAACTCAACTCTCAATCAGTACTCTCTAATTCTTCTCTGGTTTTTCTCACACCATTACATACATCCAAAGCATGAATTTATAGGAAGAGAAAAATCATCAATTGTAAGTAATGATCTCAAAAGAAACATGAGGTCCCAAACCTATTTATCACCTTCATTATTTCTATATCCAAATTAATGGGTGTTGAACTCATCAATTCTCTCCCTCCACACTCATTTGAGAGGGAACATTGTTGATGACTCCTCAATTAGAGTCAATTCCCATCAAGTCTCTACTCTGTCTTTTTGGATGACCTTTGTCAACATGTTTGTTAGATTTTTGTCAATATGGATCGTAACCAATTTCAATAATTATTTCTCCATTACTTGTCGTATCCATTACTTGTCGTATCCATTGATAGTAAATATAAATGTGATTCGTACGGGAGCGGTACATCAAATTCTTACTCAAAACAGTTGCACACTAACTCTCACAATGCACCCTATGTTTTTTCTGATTCAGACTTGACTCTTGAATAAAAAGATTTATCCATACCATCTTCTTTCCAACATCAACAACAGTAATTTACTCTGCCTCGGTTGTGGACGAAGTAACACACTTTTGCAGTTTGGATTGTCATAATATAGCCTCCTCTGCATAAGTGAAGACAAAATCTGATGTACACTCTCTTCCATCAAGATCACTTGTCATATCAGCATATGTGAAATCTTCCAAGATTGTATGAGCTCCCCAAAACATAGGCACGTCTTGAAAGTTGCTTTCAACTACCTCAAAATTCACTTGGCAACTTTCAAATGATCATTTCTTGGATTGAAAAGAAACTTGCTCACAATGCCAACAACATGAGCAGATGGTCGTGTGTAAGTCATGACATACATCATACTTCCTATTGCAGAGGAATAGGAAGTATCCTTCATTTCTTCCATTGCTTCTCTAGTAGAGGAACACAATTTTTTTGCTTAATTTGAAATGGCTTGCAAATGAAGTACTAACTGGCTTGGCATGTGAACTTTGCAATCACTCATTCAACATATTTCTCTTGCGATAGCTATAGCTTTCTTACTTTTCTATTCCGAACAATCTTCATGCTCAATATCTCATTAAAATCCACACATTTTTTCTATGCAAAGCTCTTAACAACTAGGTGAGTTTTGTGTTTTACTAGCTTTTCATTGCCATCTTTCTTTAGCTTGAACACCCATATGTTCGTCAATGTTGTCCTACCTTTAGGAAGCTACACAAGCTCATAAGTTTGATTCTTCTACAACAAACTCATCTCTTCTTACTTCACCTTCACCCCAATGTTTTTTTTCCTGATGAGTTTGTGCCACTTGGAACTTTCTGGTTCCTCTTCATCAGTTAACAAAATATACTCAAAAGCGGGATATCTTCTTGATGGCATGTGATCTCTGACTGTCCTCTTTGGTTGTAGTTTTGCTACTTCTGTTGGCAGAGCTTGCCTCCTATTAAATAACCTTTGCGCCTACTGTTGGAATTTCATCCTGCATCTCATCTATGGCATTAACTGGTGCAAGTTCTGGAACAATATCTGGGGCACTAATCACTCTAGACTTTGTAAGCTTCTCGGCAAAGTCTTCTACGATCTAATCCTTATGAAACATCACATCTTCCCTATGGCTTAGCTTATGCTTCTCTGGATCCCACAATCTGAATCCAAATTCTTCATCTCTATAGCCCACAAAGATGCAAGGTGTGGACTTGTCATCGAGCTTAGATCTCTGCTTCTTGGGTAAATGTGCAAAGTCCTTGTACCTGAACGCTATGAGGTGAGTATGAAACATCCTTGTTGGTCCACGTCTTCTCTAGTGCATCAAAATTCAGTGGGACTGATGTTGATTTGTTGAAAGGTAGCAAGTTGTGAGAATAGCTTCGCTCTAAAATAGCTTGGGTAGTTTAGTCATTGTCATCATCCATCTAAATCTTTCCATAGTAGTGTGATTCATTCTTTTTTCCACACCATTGCATTGCGGGGTGCTAGGAATTGTCTTCTCATGTCGCATACCATAAGCAGCACAGTACGCTTTGAACTCCTTAAAAGTGTATTCGCCACCATTATCCGTGCCGAGATGCTTCATTGGTTTTTCAATTTCTCCTTCCACCATGGAATGAAAGTGCTAAAAGTACTTGAAAACCTCGTCCTTCATTTTCAAGAAGTAGACCCATAACTTCCATGAAGCATAATAGATGAAGGTTAGAAAGTACTTTTTGCCTCTTAATGATTCCACCTCTATTGGACTACAAACATTTGAATGAACGAGGCTTAACAATTCTGATCTTCTTTTATTGGTGGAACTAAAAAAATACTCTACGTTATTTATCGAACACATAATCGTCGCAAGGATTCAGACCAACACCCTTGGTTGAGGGGATAAGTGGCTTCTTTGCCAAGAGCTCCAATCTTTTCTGACTCATATGGCCAAGCCTTTGTTACACAAGTTTAGTGACATCTCATCTTTGGTTATAGTCAAACTATTTGAGCATATCTTCATATGGGTCTTCTACAACATACAACATGCTTGACCCTTGGCTATAATCATGGATCCCTTCGTCAACTCCAATGACCATTGTCGAAAGAGTTCCTGTAACCCAGGCAATCTAGAACAATCCCTAAAATAAGATTGAACCATAAATCTAGAGCATGCCTCACATCTTTAAGTACTATTGTGTGCACCCAACACTTGTTTGGATGCAAATGTCTCCAACTCCCATAATCTTAGAATAACTGATGTTATCCATTCTGACTGTGCCAACATCACAAGCTTTTTACAAGCTGAAGAACTCTCTACGTAGAGTGGCATGGTAACATCATAGTGTGCTGACCACCCATTCTGAATCGTGGTAAAAAACATGAAGGCATTCTTTATCTCTAACAAAAAGAACCACCATGTTCCCAGTATCTAGCTATGAGTTGTTCCCATCATGCCTTGGCTCCTTCTTTATTGATCTACAATTTCTCTAGATGCAACCTTTCTTGCCACAACGATAGCATCTGAATCTAGGCTTAGACTGGCCTCTGTTGTCTCGAGACTTGTTGCAATCTCAAGGCTTTCCAAAACCTTCATTCTTGCCTCAACTCCTACCCTAGCTTTTTGCCTCTGCCTTGGTTCCTTTCTTTATTTTTGGTGACAAGGGCGTGTGTTTGATTTGCGCCTATGTCCTTTCTTCTTGCCATCTCATTATACAATGAACTCTGACCATGACCATGGTCTGTTTTCCATTTGGAGCAGAGTTGTCGAGAGATACTACTAGTGGTAACAAAGCTTGCATCGCATCATCTAACTCCATGTCGATAATTGCTAGTTGATTCAACAAATTTTGGAATTCACTGGTATGTTCGGCAATGGAGCTCCCACTTTTTAGTTTTAGATTAACAAGCTTTCTCATAAGAAGAGCTTTGTTGTGAGCTGATTTCTACTGGTACATAGCCTTCAATTTCTTCTAGATATTTTAAGTATTTGTTTCCTGTGCGTTATGGTAGAAGACAATGCGGTCTATCCATTGTCTAATCTGAACAATAGTCTTTCAGTTCATCTGTCCAGGTTTCGTCTGTCTTGTTATTTGATTTGACACCATCTATTTCCACCAGTTCATACAGATCTTTGCAATACAAAATATCCTCTATTTGTGGCTTCCAAACTACAAAATTTAAAGCCGTTAATTTGATCTTGACACTTGATCCGACATTCTCCATCTTGTCTAAAGTACAACAGTATCTTTGAAGTTGAATCTCGTAATTTGTACCTCATAGATGAATTCAAAATAGTCAAAAATCTTTTCTATGGATTAAACTAAAAGAACAGAAAACACAAGGACTACAGGCAATAGTCAATGGTTAACAATTGATTGGGTCGGGTCAACAGAATCGGTCAAATCGGATTCAGGTCTCTTTGAGGCGGGTGGGATCTGAGTCAAGTTTGGGTCAGATCAGATCCGGGTCAAGCCCTAGTCATATTTAGATCTGAAGTGCAAGGTTGCTCGCACACCAGATTATTTTTTCTTTTCTCATTTCTGTTTGTTTCCACCGAAAAAATAGTTGACGAGACAAGCCAACTTTTATCGGATTGTAAGAGCAGCGTTTGGCCTTCGTTTGCAACGTATAATATATCAAAATGACCATCTCCACGAGATCTACAATCCGATAACATCATAAATTTGGTTTGAAGAACTTCATTTTTGGCATATTCGAATACACTTTTCGGCGACAATAATGACTTTGATACTGCGTGTTAGGATCAAGTCAGACTAATACTGAAATCAAACAAGCAAAGACACAATATTTACATGGTTCAGCTTGGTGGTATATGAAGCTTACATTCAAGGAGAGGCGAAAAAATTTCACTATGATGGAAGAATTACAAATTTAGAGAAGGAGAAAAGCACTCCACTCAAACTCAACTCTCAATCATTGCTCTCTAATTCTTGTCTGCTATTTCCCACACCATTACAAACATTCAAAACATGAATTTATGGGAAAGGAAAAATCATCAATGTTAAGCAATGACCTCAAAAGAAAAATAAGGTGCCAAACCCCTTTATCACCTTTATTTTTTGCTATTTTCAAACTAATTGGTGTGAAACCCATCAAACATATATGTCACATGTGAGTCAATACATTCTGTGTCGACCTATTTAAATGTGAGTTTACGGTTAAAGCTTACAATCATGAAACGACATTTCCAACCAAACAAAATAAGGAAATTTAGATTCTTTCTCTTGTCTTCAGCATGATTTTGTTTACATTCCTGTGCCGGTATCTTCTGCCGTTATTGCAATCCACCATTTTCTCTTTTCCACTCTGCTTGTGTTCTTGAGTATTCATTCATTTCCGAAGCACATAGTACTTCGTACGTCTACATGCACCAAAAAAAAGAGTGTCGTACAACTATAAAAATCTCTTTTTATACTTCCCAAATGGAGTCTGATTCCCTTGTCTTGAACCTACAAAGGAGAAAATAGGTGTTCCAATCGCTAAAGACTGTCTTACGAATACGTGTATACATATGACAAAAACTCAAAAATACAAAGAAACCATTGTAATTGGTTGTATATTACATGAAGTTCCACCTAGTGATCCAAAAACTCTCATTTGTCCTGAATTTGCCCTTCCAACAACATGAGGTGATAAACAAGCTAATAAGCCAATCGTGTGTACAACTTCTCATTTGTGGGAGGCTGCATGAAAAATGACAGCAGCTGGGATTATGTAGTATAATGGAAAGATGAACAGGAGGTCGAGTTCCACTGATATGGCTGCTGCTGAATTATGGTTTCTGATGGTGGTTTTCCCTACAATATCCGTCTTTCTTCTTTGGTGGACGACTAGGCGGGTTCGCGAGGGCGAGTAGCCCAAAGTGAACTCAAAGCCTGAAGACGCTGAAAGTACTCTCCCAAGGCAAGTAGGGCTCGAGCTGCTTGGCGAGTGGTTAGGATGCGAGACATTTGCAGCAGTGTTTCCTGTCGAAGATGGTCTGCCTGTTTAAGGAAGAGCACGTCAAGAACCTTACACACGTCTAATTTTCGGGAATATTAAGTAACAAGCTTCTGCATATTACTAAATCATGGAATAATAGGTTAGGTTTACAGTCAAATATCTGCATAGATGTAAAGTATGATCTATACCCAGCACAGTACTTGCCCTTAAACATGGAAATGAGTAACTTTTGAGGAAAATATGTTTCATGTCCTTCTAGTATTTAATCGAGGTGCGAATAAGCTGATAAGAAAAGCTTGACATATATATGGCCAGTGTATGATAATATACTCAGTTTATCATTTAGGGACGTAATGTCACCCCCAAAATTCTCTTTCAACCTACAGTTCTTTATATTTGGATACGTGTAAAAAAAATCTATGATAAGAGTTGTCGAATATTAATGCTTTCAACAGCTTCTAACAGGCAAGAAAGAGAGGGTTACAGTAAAATACGAGAAGTCCCCGTTGTGATGCCAAACTCATGGAAAAAGCCATTTCTCTTTTAATAGAGCAGAAAATAGGCCTTCATATAGATTGTTATTTGCACAAGACAAGGTCCTGAACAATGAGAAATCATGATAAAAAGTGCGGGGCCCATTGATGGAAGTATGGTATTATACCTGAATCACAAAGTGCACCAGATCTTCCGACTTCTCCATTGCAGTAGCCACCTGGGTGTTGTAACTTCCTTCACCCAGTTGACCAGCAGCTACAGTCGCAGCCAGAGTTTGCTGCAGTTTGTCCATTCCTTGTGAAAGAGCATCTTCTGCTTGCTGACATGATTGTCTAAGGTTATAGGTATCGAAAACCTGTTGGTCCGTCAACAGGTCAAGTTGTGGCTCAAGAATCTGTGATGAAGATAGATTAATGACAAAGCATTGCCTCTTATCTAAGGAACTGTATGTACACCACAATCTTCAAAAGACAACCACAAGAAAGCCAGTAGACACGAATTTGAATTCCATACATCCAATAGTATTCACATTTAGTGACTACCGAAAATAAAGTAGACTATATTAATGCACAACTTCGACATACCCAACTGCATGATGGAGAAAATGTAACATCTTCATACACTACTAACTAGTTCTTGTTCAACCCAAAATGTGTTTGTACGTGTTTGTGTGGGTGTTAATCAGTGTATGTATTCAGATACTTTGTTACAAAAAAATTTCTAGCAGCAGGGATTTTCCATGGGCCGAACTTAGTGTTTGTTTAGGCGAATCTGCAATCTAGAATCTAGATGCGTCCAAACTTAAGACTTGACAAGAGACAATTGACATCAGCTCATCAAATCATCCGAGTATCTGTAGTACAATTCATAATAAGATGGATCCCACAAAATGACATTTCATCAAAACGGGTGAAATTGTCTTTGATCTAACTATCGTCTTGATTGTGCCTTTACGCACGGGTTACAGAATGGAGAAAACAGTTGAAACCTTGATTAGTGCATTTATGCATGTATACGCCCATAAAAGTTGTCATAAGTACTTTTTAGATGTCCTAAAACAGGCACAAAGTAATAACCAAAGGAGCAACAACAACAAGAAAATAAACCCAGTTCACCTATTGAAACAGAAATAAATCTAGAACTGATTTTGTTAACTGAACCATGCATCACCTTTAGAAGTTCTGAAGGGCGAAACCCTCCAATCCACAAGAAAAAGCGTTCGGCAGATGTATTCCACACGCCAGACATTATATAGAAGACGTCAGCTTTTGCAGCAGTTGCCTTCATGAGGAACAGATCAAAATAGTGGCGCATGCTACTATCAACAAGGACTTGAATCTGCATATCACCTATATGAGAATTCAAAGCAGTCCTTAATTCAGAAATTTGTTTATTTTGTTTTGCCACCCAGTGCCCATACTCCACCTCAAATGCTGCAATACCTGCAATGGTACTTCAGTCACTCATTGTAGGACACAACTTGAATGGAAAGAAAATAAGAAGTGTATTAAACTGAAAAGAATTGTGAGAAGTAAATGCACAAAGGCCATATCGAACACATCAGACTACAGGGAAGCACATAAATCAATACGACTCTTCCAAATTCTAAGCACAGGTCTAACTGTTGGCTTTTATAAAAATGTGAAAAAATAAACGTTTCTGTTTTGAAAGCAAAATGGTGAAACTGAGAATAATGATAATGGTGGAAGCAGATCAACCAAACAAACCTGGGTTTACACTTCCAGAGTATCCGAGATGACTGGTATCTAATCCACCAATCACATACAGACCCTGCAGTAGAGAATTAGTACATTCACTAGCTTTTTCCCATGAAGTAATAGAGAAGTAACTTCTTTGATGACCGCAACAACTGATAAATAAGATGTGAGGAAAAGAAGTCCACTATTTCCCTTACCTGTTGTCTAGATTGTTCAAGCTCTTGTTCCAGTTGAATCAATTTCAACCGACTTGTTTCTAACTGCTGAACATAAGCCTATATAGCAAAAGTCAGCCAAGTTTCGTGCATTAAGGTCTTTGAAAACAATTTGAATTGCATCTGCAATAATGACAAGTCTTGTAGAATATAGGCATCTAGATCTTTAGACCACGACCTACCTTTTTCCGCAAACGGCTTTTGCGAGCAGCCTCACGGTTTTGAGCAAGACGCCTAAGTACCTGAAGTTTAGTATGTCAACTGGGTCTCATTAATCACTTTAAACAAAATTTCAAGAGGTGAAGAAAGTCGCATATGGAGATTGATTAACTTCAGGAAACGTAAATGAACAATCATAAAGATAGTCCTGACAACTGCTATTGATTACTTAAATTGGCTGATAAGAGAATAAAAGGCTCAGAACTAAAATGCATTTTAGAAGGGGTAGCAGAACAGTATGCACATAAGCCCGTTTGTTTGATTGGATGAATAGCGAAGGAATTAACAATATCGCATCCCCCTGGGATGTTATATATCCCATCATTTGTGAGATAGGATCCAATGGATGCATAATCCTGACCACAAAAGTTTCAACCAAACATGTGATATGTTGTCCTCTTGGATATATAGTCTAATCGATGCTTAAATCTCGCCAAACAAACGGGCCATGAAAGAAAGGAGGAAGTCAATGCATATAATGACGGAGTATCGTATACCTTTTCGGGAGGTTTCGTCGCTTCTTGATCGAACTGGTTTGAAGGTCCTAGCGATCCTTGTGAAGTAGTATCCTCTGACTAGATACACCAGCCAATGTAAAGAAGTTTAGCTCATAAACAGAAGTACAGGCAAAGCTGGAAAAGACCAAGTGGAGAAAACTTAGAATATTTCACCTGGTTGTTCATTTTTGTGCTCACATCCTCAACCACAGAGGCAGACGAATTTGGATAGCCACCTCTAAAATCTCCCCACATGCTAATCTGATGGACTGGTTCATATATACCCATTCTTCTTAAGGTGACAAACTGTGCGGTTGGAGAGTTCATGCTCTTTAATCTGTTAATGGATGTAACTAAATGAGCTTTCGAAAGCATTACAACATCCAAGGGGTGATAATAAATTTACACTTTCCGAAAGGACATTTGTATAACAAATACACCTCTCAGTTTCTATATAATTGCCAAGAGTAAAAGAAAACATCATCTGGGAGCAAGTGGTTGAGTTCTAAATCAATTGGCTTTCTCTTAAGCCTTGTGATATACAAATCATATACTATACAGGATTTCATGTCCCAAACTTTTTGTATAAATCTGGCTGCAAAAGACGCAGAACAAAACTGACATTTCATGGCAAACCAAAGCTCAGGTATCAATAAACGCCAATGATACTGAATCCTTCTGATAACAAAATATAACGACAGAAAACTTTATGCCTGATTCAACTGATAAGAATGTGAAGATCTCTACTTTGGTAGCCTCGGTGATTCATCTCCAGTCTCTATACCAGAATTTATGGTTTTCAAAATGGACTGGATCGGTTAAAGTAAGCTACATGATCTTAGCAACAAACAGTGTCTGAAAATGGTAAGTTCAGGCAAACTGTACATAGAGGAATAGAGAACGAAAGGATCGTTAAACCACCAGAGGAAGAGAAATCATATACGCATAACACATGATTTCATGAACTTTCACAGCAAAATATGCCTAACAACTAAAACCAATACAAAATTTGAGCTATTTTCCATTTGCAAATTATAGCAGAAATAACCAAACCCATAGAAAACAAATCAATGAATTTTCCAGAACATGCCTATTAGCTTAAGGAAGTAATAATTGCCATATCTGTTCCTTCTAGATCCCCTGTTTTTACTGCTTTCTTCATCGCAGTCGTGACTCTAAGCTCATGCAGTTACTCTGCTAATTAACTATTTAAGAAGCAAAGAGTATTTTCGAACTAAAATTTAGAACTACAAATGGGAAATCCCCTGCTTGTTTCCTCAGAAAGCAGTGGAAAAAAGAAAAAGAAAATTCAAAAAGATGGTAATTGTCTTATATTTCCATTTGCTTCATTCTGGAAAAGAAAAATTCGTAATTCGAAATTCAAAATTCAAAAACAAAAACAAAAACCAAATGTTTATAAATATGACAAACAAGGAAATTCCGTGCAACACAAAATCCTTATAGCTTAAGTTGAAACTTCCATTTATCTTCGTCAATGTTTCTGAGCAACAAACAGAGTGTATATAGCAGGGGAACATAAGTCGGACCTTCGAATTCACTTTCGAGGAACTTCAACGCTCAATTTGCCGCTCTCCAAACACGAAAAAGGGGCTCTGGCTTCTTCGAAACCCCAGCTCCCATCCGTCGATTGCAGAAGCGGAATCGAAACGCGAAGACGAAGGCGAACAGGACTCTTTCCAAAATAATTATATATGCAAATCAAATCTACAATAATACATACACGAATATATATTTACTATAATGTTGTTATCGCGTGCCACAGTTATAGATTAAAGCGTCCACTATCAAACAACTACAATTTTTTTGAATATGCGCACTAGGTCACATCCCTACTCTCTTAACCTGCGCACGCCAAGGCTCTTAACCTTCACACCGGCCGTTCGTCGCGGATACCGAGTGGCTTGATTTTCCGGCGGGCAGTGTGTTCGTTAGCGGATTGTTGCTGCGGCTGAGGGCGCAGATAGGGGCGGAGATTGTGCGTTTTGGCGGGAATGGTAAATCCACGCGCGAGAGTTTCGCGTGGGTGTGGGATTTGAACTGTGGTTGGATTTCGCGGGACGTGGGGTGGCGGAAGCTAATAGTCTTGGTGTAAAGTTCTGTTTCGATCAAATTCTTGTTTAGGAGATTTTTTGTTTAAGGACAAGTCTAGAAATAAAATTATTCGTGTCTATTCGGATACAGATATAATCGAAATTGTCGTATGCACATAAAATTTACATGATTATGGAGAATTTTACGTGCATCTGATCATTCTAAATATATTTGTGTCTAGATATGTACGAATAATTTGTGTTCGTAGATTTTTTTTTTTTGAAAATCAATTCATAACCACAACCATGTTAATCACACTTTAGGCCACTAACAATCATAATTTTGCAAAAAGCATTCATAACCACAACCATATTAATCAGAATTTGCACCACTAACAATCATATTTGGGAAAGCAAAGCATTCATATTGATTCATATATTGAACCACTACTAAAATTCAGGAAGGAGCATATGGTACAACAATTTTAGGAAGTGTTTATTGGAACATCATAACAGTTAGTGGTATCTTTCTGACAAAAATGCAAAAGAAAGAGTATCAATAATTGGTCTTACATACTGTATAGTTGACTTGCTATACATAATTGCCGTGATGGGATCATTCTACTAACTCACTTTTTACATGTTTCAAGTCTTTAATATTGATGTAAATTGATATGGAATAGGGTATCTGCTGTGCAGTAGAGAATTGTGTCACGTATTAAAATTGCATTGTTTTGGTGCATGACACAACTTACTATGCAGGGCGCACAACAAGTAATCTCAATCCAAATTGGACAGCAAAAATAAAAATTATACGATGTAATACTATATGGGCCACGACACGATCAAGGACAACCCAAGTATTAAGCCATTAAGGTCATAGTTTAGGGATTTCAAATTAAGTAGGTCTCTCTTTTCAATCATGCGACATATATCAATCTATATAAATGTTTGACTTTTAAAAGACTTGTAGTCCGTTAAAAAGAATAAATTGAGAGAGTAGCAATTTTTTTGCATTTTACCTCATCATAGCATTAATTGCTCTTTTAATATTACAATTAATTTTCTTTGAATTCTTGATTTCATTATTTATTTTAGTTTTTATTGCAAGTCAAGTAAATCTATAATATTATCGATTTGGCTATATTTTAAGGAAGATTGAGTGGATTAGTCACGTTATCAATTAAAAAGAATATATTAAAGCATAATGAGTTTAAAAACTGGATTCGTAATTTTGCGTCTCAAAAAGTATAAAATATAAAATTTTCAATAATTCAATAAAATCTAAATTTTAACTTTAATTTTAAAAGGCATTGTGAAAATTTTGCCTAACACCTTCAAAGGCCTTGGGCCATCGCTTGGTACGACATGGTACGACACAGTTTGGGTATTGTAAAGTATAAGTACGATATGAGCACATAATTAACATGTTTCAAGCATGCACAATTATTTTTATTGTGTATAAATGAGAGATTGACGTACTAATTTAATTACATCAAAAAAGATTTTTTCTTCCTAAAACGAATTGAATAATTGAAATTTTTGGACCATTGATTCTTTTTCATCATTGCACATATATGATTCAAAATGCACAATTTTTAAAAATTTTTGAAACAAAAGTGCCAAACCATGATAATATGAATGAAAATACGAGTATTTCGTGTTTATTATGTTATTTTAGCTATAGTTATTTGATAATTCTTTGGGTAATTTATATAAAACCTCCTTCATTTATTACTTAATTTCACTTAACCCTTTTCATCTTTCAATTGTCTCAATGTATCCCATGATCTTTCCAAATATAACGATCAACCCCCTTTTGGATTGACGTAGTTAGAAGAGAATACAATAAGTAGTCATATGCGTCAATCCAAAATGGGTCAATCGCTACTTTTAGAAAGATCAAGCAGTGCATTAAAACAATTAGAAGATGAAGGAGGTTAAGTGAAATTGAGTGATAGATGAAGAAAATTTTGTGTAAATTACCCTAATTCTTTATTTTGACTCTAAAAAAATATTGGTAACTTGTATTTAGATTCCGTATATTGACCTTTACAATGCCCGACGAGGCACGAACACAACACGGGCATGTGATGGGCACTAACTGACACAACATGACACATATTGTAGCATGCCCACAAACCAGATTGGGCCTAGATTATTCTAACATGGCATGGCACGACATGACAGATAAATGAACCAAGTTAATACCGTACAACTCATTTAACACCTCAATTCTTGAGTAATACTGCTCTGCATGAAAGATCATATATATTGACTTATTCATCCATTCGCCGTTGTAGGACGGTCCACTTTATTCATAATTAGTTTCATGTTTGAAAAAGAAAACATGAAAAGATACAAGTAACATGTATTTAAAAAAAAATTACATACACAAAAGTCCGAACACAGATCAAAACGCAGATGTATTTAAAATCGTTTAGTATGTGTGAATTTCAAGTGTATTAGACGACTTTAAATACATCTATGTCTGGACATTCGTGTTCCAAATATTTTCTAGTATTAAATGAAAAATAAAGCAATTAAAGATGGATCGAGTGTTTTAAATATTGTTTACTATAAAAGTTAAAGAAGCAAAAAAAACAATGGTTTTGGCATCAATCTCTCATTTCAAACGGTATAAATTTTTGGAGTCTTTTCCACACATGAGCTTCACTTTTGAAGTTAGTATTGAGTTTTATGCATGCCTTTAGTCCACCATTTCCAAGCTTATCAAACTAGCTAGGTGACTAGTTATCCATTAACATGTTCTTGAAAGCTTGAAAGCTATTCACTTTTTGTTGTTCCTAAATCTTGTGTAACAAACTAAAAAAAAGATTCTAAATTTTGTGGATGTCAACTAGCTTTCTAGCCGTAAAAACAAAGTTTAGAAGATTATAAATTCTTCATTACAATAGAAGCGGATTAATTTGTTTGTCGCAAGTGTAAATTATAATTAAATTATTGCAAAAGCTAGTAATGTTTACTATAAAAAGTTAAAAATCAGTATTTCAAAAACTTAGAATCCAGAATCTAATCAAAAAGCACTTCATACTGATAAATGCAAAAATGGTGATATGTACACCGCCCAATTCATTGTTGCTAAGCCAACATGCCATATTACTCGATAACTAAAGTGCGTTTTGCACATTTCAAGGCTACGAAATGAAGGATGATGATTTGGGGCTTAAGGCATCAACAATTAGAAGGCAATTTGAAGACCCAACGTCCGGAGATGCAACATTGCCATCCTGACAAAATGAATCCAAGCATGTTGGAATTTTATACAAGCCAACCGTCCAAACGAACTTCACTCTTATCCAGACGTGCCATGTCAGCATTCCACTTCTAAATACACATCACCATGCCACATCATCTTGACCGACATACTTTATTCAAACAGAGTAACCGCCCCACGTTGGACAGGCGTCCAAACGACCCTGCCTGCA
The DNA here is from genome assembly GCA_014822125.1 of Arbutus unedo. Classification (NCBI taxonomy): domain Eukaryota; kingdom Viridiplantae; phylum Streptophyta; class Magnoliopsida; order Ericales; family Ericaceae; genus Arbutus; species Arbutus unedo. Next base: position 26,529 of record JABCMJ010007480.1, read on the forward strand.
TTCGGACGATGATCAAAACTATCTTCTAGTTTATTTCCCAAACAATGCGTGCAACAGATTTGGTCTGCGTCCGGACAACCAAAGTTGGCCTAAATGTCTACATAAGGCCATATGGTTTGATTCTTCTAGGATTATTCTTAAATTAAAAGGGAAGGACGAGGGGAGTTACTTAGAGAGGGAGAAAGGTTGAGAAAGGAAGGAAATGGTTAGGAAAGTAAGAAAATGGTGGCGAGAGTTCTACGTTGTAGTTAGGTTATCGTAAATAGAGTGTTTCATTTCAATATCAAGGTAACCACTTTAAATGGTTGGCTCATCCTTTGTCTAGCGTGTAGGTGAAGCTCCAACTCTGAGTAATAGATGAAGCTCCAACTCCGAGTAATGTGTATTTTGTATTAACTTTTGCCTTTATTATTCAAATCGATGTCATATGATATCGAAAACTAACCCGCACAGTGTTCGGTAGGTCTAAATAAGGGACATTAGATAATATAGAGTTAGCATTGCAAGGGTTAGAGTGGACTTGAACCCTAGACTTCTCTCTCTTTGATTTCTGATCATTTTTACCTACTATCTTTGTCAAACCCCAACTCCAAGGTATAAAATGAGCAACAATCAAACATTCACAATCCTAAAATTGTAAAAATTAAACTGCAATAAAATCTCTGAATCTATTACATCAATTCCACATAAGGCCCCACATTGCTCAAAATAATCCAAGTTTGATGAAATAAAAATAGAAATAAAAATCTATTCTAATCATTCATCTTCTAAACTCTATCCCTTAGGCTCAACATTTGTCCCTGAAAAATAAGTTTAACAATAAAACGTAAGGTAAAACATGTATAGAATGCATGATAAACACAATTAGAGAAGTTTAAGACATCTTGCATCAAAACAAAATAGGTTTAATTTATACCAAATGAATTAATAAACCGTACTACTCTTGACAACACATGCATCTCGTGCGACCCATGCAATCTATCTCCCTCAAACTTGAATAGGCGCACCCCTAGACTTGAATTGAGAAACATTTGTGGAATTGCAGCGAAATACTTTAACCCCTACGTTGAGTTCACATACTGTCATTGACGGGATCACCCAAATCCAAATTTAGGGCCTTTCATGTAGGAACTCTAACCCATAATCGGGTTCTCAAACTACGACCAATCGGCCCACCCCTCACCCGGTCACTTTTTACAGATTAGCACTGATGGAATAACACAGATATCAAATCAGAAAATCATCGACCGACCATGACCATACATATAGACTCTAACCACTATCACATGATCATGATCATGCACATGCCACAACGCCAATCTTGAATCAACATATCCAAGTAATACCAAAATATCCACTCAATGACCGTAGTTCAAGAAAATAATCTTCGCAGCTGATTAAAAATGATCCTAACTAGTTAGCATTTAATTCCATAAGATAAGTTGAAAATGAGCTTGACCAGTTCAGATGTCATCCTGATCGGTCAGATTTTAAAATTGGAAAATATTTAAGAATGGCCCCACCAGTCACCAATACCCCTTGACCTGCTACCACGTGCTTCTGAAAAAATTTAATTTTTATTTGTCTTGACTTCTTACAGACACCCTCTGACTGATCAAGGTTAGCCACTGAAACATTTTGGGACCACTTCTGACCAGCTAGGATGATTCCCCTGACTAGTCAAGATTTTGGAAATTTTCATAAAGCAATCTTATCCGGTCACAGGTATAGCCTAACTGGTAAGGCTTATGTTTTTGCAAAAATCTACAGCATGCAAATCTGAGGCAAACGAATTCTAGTCTCGATCGAACAACGTCACACATAGCATGGACCAACACCCCAAATACGATACAAAACGTAATAAGCTACTCTAAACTCAAGTTTATCACGAATCTTACCTCGAATTCAACGATCGTTCAAGCCCTAACATGCCAAAATCTGTCCTATTCCTCCCAGAAAACGTCAACACTGAGCTTGATCTCTACTTTTGACACCGAATTGACATTTTCTCGTGCGTTCTTCAAGAAAGCAGATGTTAGACACGTGTCTCCTCGATCAAACTCTCATGATTGAAGGTCAGGAGGCTCTGTAGAGTTTTCTCTCTCCCTCTCTTTGAATGTCTCGTGATTTTATGATAGAAAACTATAAAAGAGAATATTAGGTAACTTTTATATTAAATAAGTGTCAAATTACATTTCAACCCCAATTCTCATATATAAATTCAAACTTAGTCATTACATATAAAAAATACATTTCGCTTTCAATTACTCTAAAAGTCACTAAATTAATAAATTAAATTACAAACCGGCCATGGTCCCTATAGTGTTTCAATAATCAAAACAAAAGAAATTTACGTTATGAAATTAGAATAGAAGTAATTAAAAACTTTGTTAACTCATTTCCACCGTCTCTAAGGACCGACAATCAACTCACTGCTATACATTTTAACTATATATTAAAGAATTTTAACAATTAAATTTGATACTGCAACACAAAGATACGATTTTGCTTTGTCACATACCAAGCTTCTTCTAAATCAGATTTTAGATGGCCTTTCAACTTCTAAGAATCTATAGAATCTCAAAATCTATGACTAATAATTTTTTACTAACATACACAACTTTTTTTTTATCATTTCTAAAAAATTTCATAAACGGTATATACTAGTTTTGTACTATTGTCATAAGCTTTGGTATTTTGGTTGGAACCTTTTAGGGGGGTCAATGTTGTTTGTTCACTAGTTTAGTACTAGTTTCGTACAACTATATGTTGCTTCCTCATAAATGGGAAGAAAAGCATATGAAAAAAGATATTGCCGGCCAACATTACATGATCCTTGAAGAAGGATGGAGAAAGAATAATAGTACATTTTTTTGGTCAATCTCATTTTAATCAAAAAGTGTATTGCATAGGTGAAACCTATTATCATCTCAATCAATGAGGATGAGCATAATGTTCACCTTAAAAATGGTGAACAATTTGCACTCTCCTCTAGCGTGCCCATTTGATAGATAGAAACATCGTGAAGGCAACATAATTTCATACGATATGTAGTTTTACGACATTAATAGTGATGAGATCAATAAATCTCGCATTTTGCGATAATATATATTCAATGACATCTTAGCTAACATTAAAAGTTTCAATCAAACACCAAATTTGTAATCTCTTTAGATATATAGTTTAATTCGATGCTCATATCTTATCAGAAGAACCCTTAATTGAAATTGGTAGTTTCATAAGTAATTATGCTCATGCAACTTGTTCAAGGAATAACTTTTTAAATTTAGTTTATGTATGAGCACTAATAGGCACATTCCATCCACTAAGCTTCCATGTGAAACCTCATCTTGTCCTTTCCAACTTCCCTTCCATAAGGCATCATGATACTATTTGGATTAGAGCTTAGAGAATATATTGATGTGTGTTTCTTATGATTTTGATATAATTTTTGGGGATCCTGTTCTACTGAAATTTCGGATTCAATGGCCCTTGAAGCTCTATATAGGGACATAATTAACCTCAGCAATAAATATAAACAGATTTCTCTCCCTAAAGTTATTATTTTCCAAATTATAAAAATAAAATAAAAATCACACAAAAATTTTGCATCGGTATTTTCCTTCTGTATTTGTTGTTTCACTCACGAGAAAAAAAAAAAAGATCTTTAAATTTGTTTACACGTTCAAGCTTTTTTTTCTCTTAATATAATTTATAAATTTGATCTTAAATCATAGTTCATTTTCGTACTCTCGTGGATAGTACGATAGCACACTTGTATTATAATATGCGTGTGTCGTTTTTGCGAATTTCGCGACGAAGCTAATTTCAGGTATTGTGGGTTTAATTTGCTCTTCACTTGATCTTACTTTATGGTGGCCTGCCCATGATGTGATTTTCTTTTAGTAAACAAAGTCATCATCAAATTTGTGCAACTTGTCTAGATCTTTGCGTTCCTCTCTCTCTTTCTCTCTCTCTCTCTCTCTCTCTCTCTCTCTCATGGAGGTGTAGATTCATACCAGAGAACATAATCTTCGCTTTATATCCATGCATGCACGTTGGTGATGCCCCAAAATAGCATCATATACTTTGGCCTCAAAACTCCTACAATTGCAATCTCACAGCCTGTTGACTCTCTGTTTGAGAGATGCTAATGACTTTTAGTTTCATCGTACCTTTTTGGCCCCCAAAACTCAAATATTTTCCCTTTCACCTTCATGGCTAAATTTCGCATCGATTGCTATGCTAAAAATTAGCTTTCACGTATGTTTATATAAAATTAATCGGAAAGAATTCTTAATTAGTTTTTGGTGAGAGTGAATTTAATTTCATCAATATTTGAGGAACAAAATCATATCACTTACACATTGTCCACCTAGGTGATTTCCGCTTTAATTGTAAAACCCACTTTTGAAGCTACTCTCAAAGTATTATCCACTTTGACTAAACAAAGGGTCGACTCTCACATTTTTTCCTTTGCCCCTAGCTAAGCCTAAAAGGCACCTCTAATGAATAAGGACGGAATTACATAGAGACTAGGAGGGCCAGCCTCCCTCAAAAATTTTAAATGAAAATAAAATTTAAATATAAATTTTGAAAATTATAAAAAAAAAAATAATATTCCGGCCCCTTCACTTTCTCAAAAAAAAAAAAAAAATCTCTTGATCCTTAAATATTGAATCTTGATTTCACCAGCAAAGACAAATAAATAGACAGTTGGGTTAATATAAGCCAAAACCCACCAAGTCACCTTAAGTAGTTATTTATAATGTAGGGCTTATCCATTGAGAAAAGATGAAGAAAGGACAACATGGGATAAGTTTAAATAATTACACTTGTTTTTTAATTAATTAGGCCCTAATGCAAATGATAAGTGTAAAGTTACAACCACAATCGTGGATGGATCCCTTTAGATGTTTGGTTGATTCCTTAGTGATTGCCCTTTTCATATTCCCTGTTTAGATAAGGAGGAAATGATACGTCACGCAACTATATATCCATTCTCTCTCTCTCTCTCTCTCTCTCCCTCCTATTTTTTGTGATGTTCTATCCACTATACGTATATATCAAGTGCATCCAAAAGTGGGTCTGCCACGAAGAGTGGCTAATGTGTCATCACAATAATCGGGGGTGAAAAAATTAATACCAAAACTGTGAGAATTTGAGATTCTCCGCCGTGTGTACTTGAATGCTGTTTTGGGTGCATTTTAAAGTCAACTGCCTTTTTGCAGCTCACATTTTTTGAGCTTTGAAGAACTATTTCGTTAATTGTGTTTCCAGATGATTGATTGGGTCTTTACAGTAGGTGACCTGGAAATTCTGTTGTTTTTCAAGCATACTGGTCTTGCTTTGCTTCAAGGATGAGTTCAATAATGGGCTGAAAAAGTGATCCGAATCGTTCGTTTTCTCTGTCTTGTTAAGTTTGTCATGTTTGCAAACAAACGACACCGATCGGACATTGGTTATGTGGAATTGCTTAAACATATATATATAGATACATTCATAGATCATATCAATTTCACTATGTAGGAATGAATAACAGATTACAAGACTTACATCGATTGCGTATATATAGTATATATTTATTCCTAAGTCTGCTACATTATCAATCAACATCATACCCCTATCTAGGTTTTGGGGTTGCTACTCTCGAGACCCGATCGTTGGCGCTGACCGACACGAATAGAAACACATTTCTTGAAAAGTTCAATTGCCAGTATGGTTTGGTTAAAAAATTCGGGACAAATGTGTTGCAATTATGTTGCTACCGATATTCAATCAGTGTAATTTTTTTCACACGTGACAAACTTGATGACGAGATTTTTATGAAAGTAATACAAAAACGAAAAGAAGTCAGCGAAATACTCTAGTTCGAAAATAATTTATAAAACTACTCTAGGTCGCATGGTATGTATGCGACCTACGCTAACTGTATGGCCACGCTGGCGCTAAAGGTCGCGTACCCAACCCGCGACCCGATATAGTGAATAGTAAGGTTGCATGATGATAATGCGACCTTGGATGGTCGCATACTGGGCCCGCGACTCGATCTAATGAATAGTAAGGTCGCATGACGATAATGCGACCTTATATAAGGTATAATATATACACAACTTTGGTTCGAAATGCTGAGAGAAAACACTGCTTCCCGCCATGCGTCTGGCAGGAGAATGGAAAGGGGAGAGAGTTCTCTCGTTCAAGAGACACAGAATCTGGTACTAGAGAAGGCGAGCGATCTTCACTACCTGGCATTACCACTATTCAGCCGGACGTATCTGAAGTTTCTGAATAGTTACATTTTTTATGTTAAATGTTTCCTTCAAAGTTGTAGTAGAATTTTATGTTTCTAAAAAATTGGTATTCAGATCTTTAAAAACGTTTGTAGTAAAATTATGTGTCATAAGTTTTTATCAAACT
>JABCMJ010007481.1:0-22949 GCA_014822125.1 Arbutus unedo
AATTAGTATTTTCAGTTGGTTTATTTTAGTGACTTATTAACATTTCATTTTATAATTTACAGGCATAAGATTTTAACTGCTAGTGTTCTACTATTTAAATTTAAGGGATACTTATTATTTAGTCCTATTTATAAGAAATATTTAGTGTTTTATCCTATATACTTTTGAAAGTTAATTTTTAGTTTTATTTTTAAAAAAATACCCGAATTACCCTCAAAATCTATTTACCCCAATTTCAGCGTTTTTATTCCTAAGAAAAGGGGATTGATTCAAACATTTCTTTATTAGTCTAAATTCAGTCTATTCCTTACGCTATAACTACTAAAAAAAGGTACATATTCCTGTATTTTGCAATGGTTAATTTAGTTTATCATTATTGTAAATTCTTTTATAATTCTCTGTGTTTTAAATCATTAGTGATGGTCAATTTGCATGTCATGGTTAATTTGTATATCACGGATAGTTTACTATATTTTGCGATAATAACTTACGTGTCATGGTATATTTGCATCATTATGGTAAATTTCTACAACTCTTGGACGATGGTCAATTTTCATATGGTAAATTTTTCACGCTCACGGACAGTTTACTATATTTTACAATAGTAACTTATGTATAATGATATATTTGCATCATTATGGTAAATTTCTGCAACTATTTGACTATGATCAATTTGTATATGGTAAATTTCTCACGTTCAAAATTGATACTACAACAAAAGAGTTGATCATCCTTAGATTATGGTAAATTGTTAGAACATGATAAATTTCAGATCATCCAAAAAAGATCCGGCATATCATGTAAAATCTATATATTCAAAACGGATACTACAAACTAGAAACGACAAAATAAAAATATTTTTCACTCACCGTGTAATCCGAACAATTTTCGAAAAAAATTCTTTAGGTTTAACGATGAGATATTCGTCCTAACTCCAATCACTCAGTTTCCATTGACGAAGAACATAAAAGTGGCGGGTCTATGTAATACTTAATGAGTAATATAAGAACAAATAAATCACTAAGATTTTATGAGATTTCATCAAAAAATTCAAAGATATGATAAATATTCCAGTGAACTATTAAGTTTCACTGGAAATCAAATATTTAGTCGAAGATTCCGACCAATTAAAGATTTCGAAAAATACAATATTCTGTAGCACAGACATGAATCTTCCGGCTAATTAATTCATTTCTCAGTTACTATTTGTTACCCTATTTAATTCCATAATTCTAGCCAAATTTATTGCTACGATTATAAACATACCAAATTAAGAATAGATGATCTGACTTAAAAAGAGATAAGAGGATTTACTAACACTAAAAAATAAGGGCAAAAATGTAAAACTATGTGAAAATGGGATGAAAACCTAAGTTGAAAAGTGTGTGGGATGAAACCCTATATTATTGGGGGGTTTTGAGAAGAAGAAAAATGCTTAATTTAGATTAAATTATTTTTTGTTAGAGACTTGAAGTATTATTTGGCATTTTATTATTTTTGTAGTATAATTTTTCTTTCGATTTTCCGTTCAGCTCGACGAAAGAAAGCAAAAAGCTGAAAACGTGACCCTTTGTGTGTGTGTGTGTGTGTGGATAAGACACGTTAAAGATACTAAAAAAAAGTTCATGAATTAACTGTTCAAACTGTTTCATCTTAAGTGAACTTGTAGTACTTTTGATAATTTTTTACTTTGTAAATTCTTAATATCTGGAGGAATGGTTGATCTGCACCCGGAATTTGATAAAATATCTAAAAAAATGACAAGAGAAAAATAGTAACAATAGTACACAAAAAAAATTAGGGCAAAAGGTTAAGTTTGTAGAGAGTATAGATAGAATAAATCAAGCTTCTGATGATATCTTTAAATAAGGGAATGTTGAATCATTGAACTAGCTTTTGGTATGAATTGCTTTATATTTGATCTCTGGTGTAACATGTGCTTAACCCAATGCCTATTATCGAATATTCCCAAATTAGGCTGGAAGGATAAGGAATTAAAAGGCAGTCATGTTCCTAAATCATTGTTTTCGCCAGGGGGGACTGATTTCAATCAAAGCTATCTCCATAATTAGATCACAACTGATTCATCGGAAAACCAAATTTTAATAAGAGAACAATTGATGTGTCAATCAACGGATTCAGAGACTGTAGTACGCACCTGCGCTACATCGTTTTGGAAGTTATTTGTCAAAACAAAAAAGAAAATTAAAAACAGTGCTGAATTTGAAGGGTTGTCTTGAAAATAAACGACATCATTTTTGTGCCATGCAAATGTTATCCCCAAAAAGAAACAGACATGTAGATCAACTATCCATGCTTTTGGGGAAACAAATAGTTTGTTTAAACTCCAATGAGTTGTTTAAAGGTTTTAGTTTAATTAAGAAACCAAAAAGAATAAGGAAAATGGAAAAGTGTTGGGTTTTGGGTTTTGGAGACCCCATTACAGTTTAATCTCAATGGTAAAGCAACCTTTTGGTTGTTCTTCATTTGGTAATGGCTCCAACTCTCTTTCAACAGAAAAAGTGGCATATTATTAAATTAGAAACTGTATAGTTCAACAGACAAAAGAAGATGCACAGAATTGTCCCAGTAGTAAGGGCGAGTGTAAGATTTGGAAAGAATTCTATCAAGTCTGAAGTTCGATTGTCTATTTGTTGAGTACCGTGATTTAAGTGGGGGGTTTTTGACGGTGTATGGTTGTACTAATTTTTTCCCAAGGTAACAAGCCTGTTTGTAGGATTGTTCCTCTGCTGACAAAAAAGACTTGCAAACACTTGTACTAGATTCCGAATGTTCCGTTTAGTTGTCTGGAATATTGTAAAATAAAATACTTTCATGAAGTAAAATAAAGTAAAAAATATATAGTTTTTGTATGCTTTTATTTGCCAAAAAGAATCTCTAAGGAAAATAAAATTCACTTATTTATTTGTCAGCAAAAACACAATTTTTTTTATTCTAGTTTTAAAAGTAAAAAAAAAAACATTACACTCATTATTACCCTTATAAAATTAAGAATCAAATATTAAAAATTAAACGTAACTATTAATTCCTTATTCTCAATACTCGTACTACCACTTCGCTATCAAATTCTATCATATTTTTGTTGTCTGTTATTAGTAAATTTACCTTAAGTATTCCTGCGATGCAAAATCTTGCCCGATATGGACTAATTTTTTGTATTATTTTTTTGTTCTTAATTGAAAAAAATATATAATTATTGTAGATTTTGATTCGTCTTGACGGGAGATAATAGAAAAGTAAAAACATATGATACAAATTTTAAAAAAATTCAAAAAAAAAAAAATTAAAAAATAAGGTTTGCTTTTACTTATTTTTTGTCTCTAATGATTTTTTTTAATTTTTAGACATGATTTTATACTTTTAAAACTCCTTTCATCAAAATGAGACAATAATTCACAAAAAATTTTGAGACAAAACTAACAAGCATCAATTTTTTGTATATTATTGATTTATTGTCTTAAAGAGAGATTTCAGAAAAGTAAAATATGAACTAAATTTTAAAAAGAAAATTATCTGTTTTGATTTATTTTTATTTTAGTGAATTTTTTTAACTTTTAAACATAAGTTTATATTTTTTAGATTTCTGCCATCAAGACGAGTTAATAGTTCACAAAAATTTGAGACAAAACTAACAATTGAAAAAAAAAACTTAAATAAAGACAAAAAACGCAAATGAGAAAAGTAGACCAAATATTTGGACTTCAGGAGCTATTTTTAATTTTCTTGCTCCTTCAAGATTTTCTCGTGTTACAAAGTCTTGTGAATTTGGTTGGACAAATTTTGCAGGAAAGAAATTTTTTTTAGCAAAATTCTAGCTATGAGACACAATACTTTCTTTGTAACTTAACACTGAAAAATTTGCAAGAAAATTAAATTTCTCATCTTTTTTTTTGACAACTGAACATGACCTAAAGGAAAACTTGCAAGAAGTGAGTTCGGTTGTTGCTAATTTTATGTCTTTTTTTTTTTCGAATTATATATTTATCTCGACTCGAAAAATTTAAATGATAACAAATTATGAATAAAAACTTTAAAAAAATTACTAAGAATAAAATAATAAAAAATAAACATATCATTTTAGAATTTTTTTGTATTTTTTTTTAACTTTTTCCAACTTTTTTTTATTTCCATTTACTTATCTACTCTTGTCAATACAAATTATTATACAAAAATTTAACGTAAAATTGAAAAACAATTTTTTAAATAAAGAAAAAAATTAATAAAAGAAAACATAGGCCAAACTTGGACCATGGGTACTTGTTGTGCACTACCCACAAAAGAGTGTTTTGCATGTTAAAACGATGTTGTTTTGACAAGCAAAAAACTACCCAAAAAACTACCCAACGGGACCTTGTTGGTTACCAGTATGAGCCCTACAAGGGAACCCCGTGAAATTTTGAGTTAGCTGACGGATGTTGGGCCCAAAAATTAAACCCAATTATTGATCAAGATGCGTAAAATTTGACCCGAACACATTGAGTTATAAAAAAAACTTTTGTACAACTAATAAAGATCTATGAATCAGTGGTTCTCATTCTTATTGGCATTGATAGGTGATAAGATTTTGAAAAGAATTATTTTGTCGAAAAAAAATGAAAGCAAAAGAGACTAATAACGGTCCTTAATTACATGGGCCTGTACTAGACTCAATAGTGGACCGCCTATCCGTCATCATTGGACTCTTCTAATGGGGGGGCCTTTGAAAGAGGGTAAATATTTTTCATTGAAATTTGTGTACTTTCTGATGTCTGGTGCAAGGAAGAACGAAAATCAATGAAAAATTTTATGTTCTAAAAAAGAGAAAAATATTTTTTGTGTATAAGAAAAATAAGTTTATTTTGAAAAAAACTTTAAAAAAAAAAAAAGAAGCCAATTTTTGGTTTTCCGATGCAATGAAAGATTATGTTAAATTACTACTACTATCGGTAACTCCACCAAAACTAGTAAAAAAATACTCAATCAAAAACCACCACCCTGCCACCCAACACCAGTAATGGCTAAGCTTTTCCGGTGGGGTCACCGACCTTTGGACGGACTCCTCCTAGCAATACGAAGTGGTGGGGGGAGGGGGGTTTTAAATATATAGGTGGGTCATCAATGAAAAGCCCCAATCAGTTTTCATGATGAGTGGCGAATGATACACCACAGATTTGAATAATATTTTAGGCTATGTTTGGATTGTCTAAAAATCTCGTTATTTTGTATTTTCTTTGGTTTTAGTGAATTATTTTAAGTTTATAAATAAGGAAATCTGGAATGCAATTTTTAAAGATTTGCTAAGGTTCCGTCCACTTCTCAAAACGTTGATACAAATAATTTGTTCTCGAGAAAAATTTAATGAAGTAAAATAATGGACAAAAAAAAGTATTTTTTTTCATGTGTTCATTCGATATACAAAACTTAAAGGATTGTTGAAAAGAAATAGTTTTGTGCAAGAACTAGTCAGGTAAAAGTAAATTTCTGGAAAATCGTGTGATTTTTGCGGGATAAATTTTGAGAACAAATTAATTTTAATTAAAAGGAAAAAACTCCATAGACCAATAATTTTTTAAACTAATATTAGATCAACATATAAACTGTTCATTCCTGATTAAATCTTAATTATCCAAACCGTTTAATGTGTTTAAAATATATTTTTAAGGGTACCCACGAGAAATCAGCTCAAAATATTACCGGAAATGGCTTGATTCAAGTAGTGGTTCATAAAATAATTTCTGTCAGCATTTTGAACCACTGTTTGGATAAAGTTATTTGTTAAGGTATCAGTTAAAAATAACATATAATGTTAACTGATAAATCCTAACAAATAACTTTATTTAATGAAATAATTATTTTTATATCTAACGAACAGATAATGTTATGGCGTGTTTACTAAAAGGAAAATCTAATAAACAGATAATATTATCGTGTGTTTACTAAAAGGAATATCTAACGAACAAATAACGTTATCGTGTGTTTTACTAGAAGAGTATTTCTGAAACTTATGCGCAAAAGGATTTCTACCCCTAATTTAGTTTAAGATAGACTTAATGAGTTAAAACTCCATCCGAATAAACTTTTGACCGAGTCTCTCGTTAAAATTTTCATTTATTTCCAAGTTTAAGAGAGAGAGAGAGAGAGAGAGAGAGAGAGAGTAATTTCGATAAACCTCCAAGACCTTTTTGTTTATCGCTTTTTCTAGAACGAAACGTTTTCATAGCGCATAAAACTCAAATTTTAGTCAAGAACACTCTTTAAATGGCCTCTCCATTTTTTTCTCCCTAACAATATTCCTATAAAGTTTTTTACGAGAAAAAATACATATCTGTATCATAAACGTGTATAATTGTACATCAAAAGACATGTTTTTAGATTTTTTATAACAGCTGAGGGATATGAATAAATATGAGATTATATTAGGAGCTTGAGCGTGTCACATGATAAGAAGAAAAATATTATTCATTGTTTATTTTTACCGACTTTTTTAACTTTTTAGTTGACAAATGTTAGTCATTGGTGAGATGTATACATATATAATAGTGAGAAATAAGAGTTGATGCGATATTTAAAGGTTTGTTTCCTTCTTGTGAGATTTTAAATTTAAATGCGATTTTGCTCATATTTAAATTGGCCTTTTAAACGTGAATTTCTTCTTAAAATTTAGTCGAATTTTGGATAAATTAGGTTGATTTTCAAAAATTACCTAATTTATCCAAAATTAAAACTCGGATAAATCTTAAAAATTGTGTTTGTGTTTTAATTTTAGAAAAATCTCAAATTTTTAACATAAATTATTTCGGATGTGATAAAAATTATGTTGTAGTTTATTTTGTCTAAAAATCTTAAAATTAAAGTTCAATAACTTAACCAATGATGTTTGAATGATTTTAACAAACGAAATAATTACATAACAATTTTAAAAATAAAAGAAGTCAAAGTAATTTTTTTAACCACACAGGTGGTAGTGTATTTGTAAAAAATATGAAGCGAGGTCAGTGTAATTTATCCTAACGCTTCGAGAGAGAGAGAGAGAGAGAGAGAGAGAGAGAGACCCGTGGTTTGCACGTCTGCTGAAGTTCCCTTTTATATGGAAAGTGTCTGCTGTACGTATATATGCATAGGAAGATAGTAGTTTATTTGCTTACATTTCTTGCAAGTTTCGTCCTTCAAAGGTAAGTTGATTAATCCTCGAAAGATTCCCCTTTAATGCCTTCTACCTTTTGTACACATATTAAATTTATTCCAACTCCACGTACAATGTGTATTCGCACCATCCTCAATCTTCATGTCCTATTTAATTCATAGGCTCATAAATATAAAAATCATCTGTATTCTCTATCAATTAGCCGTTCGTCTTATTTGCTAATCCTGTATCCCTTTGACAAACCTCTGGGTCTTGTGTTGAAAAGAAGTAGGAAAATCAGGTTTAGAGAGAGAAAGAGAGACTTCTGGAGAGAGGGGAGAAATGGGGAGGCTGTTTGTGGTGACTCTTGAGGGAAAGATCTACAGCTGCAAGCACTGCCGAACCCATCTGTCTCTAAGTGAAGATATTGTTTCCAAGGTTTTCCCTTGTTTTCTCTACTTGTGATCGGTCTATGCTTCGTTGTTTTCTTTCCGTATAGTCTTCTGTTGATTTATTGGCTCTTTGTTTGAACAACTTGTGTGTACAATATCTGATTGATGATTTTGGGGTTATGATATGGTGATGGCGTACAAAGTTTGGTAGATGTAATAGTGCAGAACTAGTAAAAATTTATGCTCCGTTTGGTAGATATGGATTTCAAACGAAAGAATATTATCTAAAATTTCAACAAGCATATCTTGCTGCAGGTGGCTTGTGAAGGTAGACTAGAAAGAGGGAGAAGAGATGTACTTTATTACTATCCTTGAATTACAAATTTCTCAAATCACTGGTATTAAGAGGTTACTTCAAATCCGTTGTGATAAAGCTCCCAAACTCAATGTCAAAAACCATATGTAAGCTGTCAAAATCTTAACTTGGGCTATTTTTATTCACTAGTGATGTCAAATTAACCGAGTCTTATTGTTTTGTTTTGGTGACCAAAACATGAAATAAAGCCACGCTATTTGATATAACAGCTTGATTGTTTTTGGTCTGCTCTTGATTTGTTAACTTACTAAAATTGTATAACTGTAAATTCGTCATGCTTTTTTTTTGAGGATTCGAACTCCTCCCAATCAGAAAATGAGGAAAGCCCCTTTAGGCCCTTTCTCCTTGACTCCGAATTTGCCTTCACTAATTCTCCTTTGCTATGCCCAAGATTAAGATTTTTAGTATCTCCATATTTTGGCTTACTTGAGGACCAGTTTGGCCTTAAAATGGAGCATGATGACCAAAGGAATGACTTAACGACCCAAAATAGTTGAATGGTCAGTGTTGCACACAATGTTCTTTACATGGAAACTCTTTGTAGGGCTCGTTATTTGAAAATTTCTTGGAAATTTACAATAGGTCTTAGTTGGCTATCTGACTTTTTGCGGAATCCTTCATCAGTGGATTTGGAGTTTTCTTGACATTTTACGCACAATGAAATTTGTAGTTTGGTAGAGCTTGGGAAATGTTTCTCTCTTTCAGGGGTTTTCTAGACCAATTCAGACCATCACATAATTGCACTACACATGGCTGGAATGGACCATAGATTCGAATGTTTATGTCCATACTAAAAGTACTTATTAGGTAAGTACGTATGTTCATAATAGAAGTACTTTGTTATGGAAAATGTTGTTCTACAAAAAGTGAGAAGGAAAATAGCTGTAGTTTAGACAACCATGAATAGTTCAACTAGTGCTTGAATGTTGACAACATGTTATAGATTTACCATATACAAGGCCTTAGTTTGTTTCCTATTGGGTTTTGTTTTGGGCATTTTTGGCTCTGATCTCAAGTTCATGCTTATTAGGAGCTTCCTTGAGAAACAAAATTTCTGACTCTATGTTTTGCCTCTGTTCTTCCACCCAGTCTTTCCACTGCAGGCATGGGAAGGCTTATCTCTTCAGTAAGGTGTAAGTTCTCCTTGATTTTGGGCAAGCATGACTATATCTAAGCACCAAACTCATCTCAATACACTTTGTATGGACGTAATAGAAATGCTCCTGTCTCAAAAAACGGGTTGTAGTCCGTGGAAGGGAAAAGGATTGACAATCGAAGTTCCTTGCGTTCTCAGACGCATGGTAGATACAGAAATTTGACTCCATTTCTTGCTTAACTTTTTAATTTACCATCCGGTATCTGCAAGAAACTATTCAGAGAATGAGTATGAGCTCCTTTGTCCTTTCTCATTTGCTGTTAAATTCTCTATTGAGAAAACCTTCACGTATCCCTGGAACGTCAGGGAATTTTATTCTCTTGCACCAGTTAGTGGTGATTCCTTTGCTCAAAGTTTATGCTTCCAAGCGAAGGATAAGCTTTTTGTGGTCTTAAAGCATTGGACTGTTTCTCAATTCTTTGCAATTCACAAGTCCAAATGCACAAGAGGAGGAACAATAAAGAAAAATGTTGACTACGAACTTCATTACTGAAAAGTAGTAAACAAAATGACGAATTGTTTGTGCATGTGATTGGCCTGATTGATATTGTGGATTGACATTTCAATGTTAATCTTACAGAGCAAATGTCACCGTTGGAGAGACGGAAGAAAGGATGATGATGACTGGAATGCATGCTGTTGCTGACATTTTCTGCGTTGGTTGTGGATCAATTCTGGGATGGAAATACGTAAGACCACCGGGAAGAGATTATAAGCCTTGTGCTTTATATGTGTTAGTTAACTGTGATCCATCTGCTATGGTTGTTAGCTACTTTGGTTTCTATTTTGCAGGAGACTGCCTATGAAAAGAACCAAAAGTACAAGGAAGGGAAATCTGTGCTCGAGCGGTTAGTAGTTAAACTATATCAAATAGTTGGAAATTTTTGAAAAATGCAAATAGGGCGTAATTTGTATATGACTATTCCCCATTCCGGAGGAGGAAAAGATGAACCGTTTGAGATGATTTTCTGCTTTCTGTTTTGCATTGGTCAGGTTTAAGATTTCAGGCCCCGATGAAAGCAGGTACTGGGTAGGTCATGAAACACATATCAGCAGCAGTGATGCCGACGATGTTTGATTACTATAACCCACTTCATTCCATCTGTACATACTTCATCTCTAATTCTTCTGCCATTGAACTCGTGAATTGTTGAATTGTTAATTTCTCATTTCGGTAGCTTCACGAAGTTGCCTCAAATAACATGTACCAGACTCATTGTTCATATTGGTTTACCGGCTATCCAAGTCCCTATTAAAACATTTCTTCATGTCATTCTCCTGCATGTCTCAGTATTCATTGAAAATATTCAGGAATCTCGCGGTAAAAAAAGACAAAATCCTCCTATTCTTGCAAATGAGAAACTGCATCCTCCATATTGCTAATATACACAGTCGTTTGATGATTTAGTAAGAATACTTTCAAGAATCAACCGAAAATAATGAGAAAAATACTTCATGAAACCGTTACACCATATGGTGGAGTTAACGTGTATTGTAAGTCATGTAATTGCAACGAATAGTGCTAGAGTTTGATGCGTTGATCACTCAGTATCTTGAGACGAGCACAAAGTAGTCCTCTGTCCTACTTTTAGCGCACGACTGACCATAGCAAAACGTTCTACCATGCCAACTCGGTCACATAGTGTAATAGTTCAATGAAACTTGTGTGTTCGTGAAATTAGATTTCGATGCCAAATTTGAATCTAATACACCAGCTTCTCCTCTCTGTTTCCCCCACATTGTCTGTTGCTTAAAGAAGATGACAAAGCAATGTGCATATGGTCCACCTAACCATTTACTTATCTATCTGCTTCAAAATAGAGAGGATTGTGGACTTGCATCAACCACTCCATGTAGGAAAATCAACAGGTGCCAGAAAGGAGAATTCATCCTGAATAGAACAGGTGCCAGACACTATAATCTAATATTTCTTTAAGAGGCCAATTTTTGTGGTTGAGTCGTAATTAGCCATCACTGTCTGGGTTAGGTATGGAGGTTTAAGATGTCAGTTTCGAAGATTACAGTGTTCCAAGGGACCCCCATCTAACAAAGAAAAATACTTTTTTTGAGGCATGTTGGTTTTGAATCATAAAAATAGTCTATTACTATCATTTTAAATATAGTTATTCCGGTTTAACATATTTGGAATTTCTTTACCTCTTTATACTTTTTATTGATCAAAATTTTAAAAATTTAAGCAAGACAACACTAAGATACTAAAAACAGTTATATTTTTTTTACTTTTTAAATTTATTTCTTCAAGACAAATGATTAATTCAAAAAAATTAATAAAAATTAAAAAAAAAAGAAGTAACATCAATACCGGTTAATTTAGGCCAAAGTAGACCAATACTTAAGTCTGAACCCCGGAATTTTTATAGGAACTGCACAAACCCATACTAAATATTTCCTATTTTGTGGGTTTAATTGTCCAACGAATATACATTTCATCTGTAAAGTTTACATTCTCGTAATTCAATCTCATGCACTAATATGTGAATCAAACAAGCATGTGTAACGAGAGATTAGAGAGAAATCAGCTTAACGGCCACTTTAGGAACTTACCTCCACCAATAGTTCATATGATTAAAATCTTAATTGCCTGCCTTGTAAGGCTACTGCTGCGGAGATCATTCAGCCACATAGAGTCAAATCCAGAGAGAGAGAGAGAGAGAGAGAGAGAGAGAGAATTAAAACATTGCCATAAAGGTCCAGATAATTGTGTATGCAGCCCCATCGCTAATTGTCAACTTGGCAGATACAGACAGATTATGGAGATATAAATAAAACCTATCTACATCCAAGAAACTCTTTATTTTTTTCAAATCCAGAAAACTTGTCCAAACCAAGTTCATTTCAATCATCAGCAGAAACGACTAGCACATTACTGAACCTTGCACGCATGCGTACAAACAATAACTTGATCCTGCAATCTAAATCTGCAATTGTCAATGGATCTAAACAACCAGCGCGCAGGAACGACTCTCTAACAGCTACGATTCTGACTCCTCAATTCACAACCATACATCAGTCGGGCAGAAATGTTGCCGATGGAAGACTGGAAGCCTGTTATTTCGGATTGAGATCTGACAAATCTGTGTATCATTGTCGAATCACCTGCCCGAGTAAACCATTTGCTTAGAAAGCTCTGAGCCCACAGCTCTCACGTATCTGTGCAACTGGGTTTCCAAGTACCGCCTTTCACGGGGACCAAAAGCATGTTGTACATCCTTAGAAAAAAGCGAACATGGTGCCAATTACATAAATGATGAAATGAAAAAACAACATAAAAACAAAAAATGAAACATAAGCGAAGTAGATGAATTCCTTCAAGCAAACAGGCAACTTCTTTTGAGCAAGAGATAGAAACGGCTTTTTGAATTCGCATAACAGGGGAATATCACAAGGAGCAGGTAAGGGTCAAAAGGACTATACAACCCAGAAGGAGCAACCTTAGAGATGTAGGATCTTGTGACCTCCTCACTCAAGGCCTCACACTGAATGTAGGACAGTGATTCAGACATAACTTTCCCCTTTTAACAAGAGATGAAGAGGAACCCACACTCGCACAATGGCTTGACGCAATCCACCAAATAATCAACAGGGTTTAGCAAGAACCAAACCCAACACACAATGAAGGTTGCATACCAAAGTATCGAACAGCGCATCTAAAAAGACACGCATGCCATAATTCGGGAATGGTAATTAAGGAGAAAGGAAAACAAGAGAAAAGCAAGATAAACAAGAACCCAATTAATAATAATCTTCTCTTGTTTTATTTTTTTAATATTAATTTTGGCTGTCCTTGCTATTACTTTCACAACCTGCAACTGGATCTTCAAATTCTATGGCAAAAAGTGAGAGAGGGAGAGACAGTTAAGTAATCCAACAGAATGAAAGAAGGGGAAAGGGATAGGGCAAGAGAAACGGAAAGGGAAAGGAAAAGGAAGAGCAGAGAAGTAGTTACTCCCACGTGGAAGCACTATCAATCAACCAAAACAGTGGATTGCAAGGTTCAAGTAACTTAACAAACCTCTCTTTTTTTCCTTGCTCCACTGAAGAAACAGGAAAAAATCTTCGTCTCAACTTCTCTTGTCTCTCTTTTTTTGAAACAAAATAAACATAAAAATAGCCTTTTTCTCCTCCTTCCTGTCAGACTTGTATCCTTGAAACCCAAATGGAGCATTAGAGTTTGCATAAAAATGGTTGCCGTACGCAAAAGAGCATAGAGCACACATACCTTATATCTCACCCGAGATCCGTTCAACCCAATCAAAGTATCACCAACATTTCCGTCTTCTATTTGCACAGCAGTCAATCCACTGGATTCCGAGCCTGATTCTTCGTCTGAATCTTCAAAATCAAGTTCAGCTATTTCTTCCTCTTCATCAACAGGCATATCATTCATGTCTTCTTGGTCAGGGTCATCATGTCGCATTTCCATATTATTATCAAGCACGTTAGATTCTGAGTACTCTCCATTTGGTAAAGTGGCAAAATCAGATAAGATGACATAGGGTTTTGTATCAAGCAACGGCCTTGCAATCTCAAATGGCACCCACCTGCAGAAAAACTATGCCCTTGTAAGAAAAGAACGCCATGAAACTACGATGCCCGTGATGCCCCACCCAATTAAACAAAAGCCAACGCCATTGTAACAAGGACAGGAACAAGCAAAATTAAGATCATAATTTAACAGAGTAAAGGTCTAATAACAGTATCCACATAGCAAAAGTCAGGCATCCTCAGTGGAACACTGGAAGCACAATTATCATGTTAATGACTGTTCAAAAGCTCAAGTGCGCATGTTGCAAACTGAAAACTGAGGTACTTGGAAACACAGAAGCAAATTGCTCTACATATGCGCTATCTTACCTTCAAAAAACCCAAAGAAATGATTGAAAAGATCGTGAATACAAACAGATTACAGTCTACAATTTACAACCCAAAAAATTTTGTTTAATGGAAATGAACAACTTACTGGTAACGCAGAGGACAGAGAAGCTCAGAAGGGCGATAAGCTGCCTTATATCTCATCTTGTTGCAAGAGTGAATGTAATAGCCAAGATAATAATACTCTAGGCTAGGACACTTGAGTTGGTTCTCTTTCACCCAAGCTATTTCCTGCAAGGCTGAGTATTTGCCAAGTGATAAGGAGGCAAGGTCTGGGTCCCAGAATAGATACTTACTTGACAAACATTTCGGGAGGATATCAATCACACCAACTGCAACTAGCTGGCCATCGATTAGATATCGCTGATGGAATGAACCAAAGCCACATGGAGGAACTGTACCATTACCAACTGGCGGAACAATTACCAAGGGAGAGTCAACTAAAAATCTTTTGTATGAGCTTTCTGTGACCTGATCCGGCCTATCATTGTGCACTTTAATCTGGTATCTCCGATACAAAGCAAATTCTTCCGGATCAAAACTTGACCTGTTCAAACGGAGCTCAAGCCTCTGTCTTTTTCCTTGAGGACATTCAGAGACTTTAATTGAACAACTCTCTTTGATTCCACTTCCTCTAGTAGGCTCTTTGGACTTGGAAACGTTTTCAGCAACTTCATCCAACCAAGCTAGTTTGTTAGCAGAATAGAAGTTAATGTGCCCATTGCAAGCTCTGATTGACAGACCAGTTATCTCTGCCAACTGATTTAGTGAACTTGACAATTTTTCTGCAATTATTTTTGCAGAAAGCTCATGAGACTGGCCATTATGTTCGGCATCTCTAGATAACTTCATATTGTGTGCTTCCTTCTCTGCCCGCATTACAGCAGCTGCAATCTGGAAGGAAATGTTGCTGGAGAATAACAGATCCTCAGATCCTTTGACTAGCAACTTCCTTTTGGATGGTGCAACCTTTTTAATAGAAGCTTTCGGCAATTGAATATTAAGAGGAAAGGCTCCACTTCCGACAAAGGCATGCACTGCATTATCAATCTGGTCTGATAAATACTGCAAAAACTGTTCATTCTTCTCTTCATTTTTAGCTGCCAATGATTCCGTTGCTGCGGAACTTGCAATTTCGTTAGGAACGCGGCTGCATGAAGAATTTGAAGTAGTTGGCCCATCCATGATCTCATCACTCTTTTTCACATCCAATGTGCCATCAAGAAACCTATTTTAGTTTAGTAATTACTGCTGTCAGTACAGTTCAAGTAACATCTTCTTAAAGAGGCAAACGTTTTTCTACATATGCCTACGTATCTGTGTCCCAATGTAACTTTTGCCATGTATAAGAAATCTGAAATAGTACGCTAAACTTAATAACGAACGGGATGGTCACGTTCAATGAAGAAAAGCCTCCCTATAAAGAACATCAATGCCTACTCATCAGGTAAACCAGAGTTCAGAAAACTGCCACTAAAAATGAAATATCATCAAACAGAACATTCATGATGTTTCTTTCAAAGTCTCATTTATGACTAGATGCATGTAGGAATGAAAGAACCTGGAAGTAAAGAGAAAACATAAAAATACCTTTGCATCCGTTTAGAGACTCTGAGTTGCTGTTTCGAAGGGCAAAAATCACTTGCCTTTAGACGAATAGTATAAGAAGGGCAGCATGTCCTTTCCATCTCAGGCTTGTAAAGGAAACAGCCAGATCTTCTCCAACCTCTGTCGAGAAGGGCTACAAGTAACAATGGGTAAACACATGATGGAGCCAGTGAATGTGCCAATAACAAAGCGACCCTCCCCAACCCAAAGGGGAAAAAAGACACTAAATTAGTAGAGAACGCAATAGTATTACTACTGCAAGTCAAGCCTGAGAACAAATAAAAAGGGTACAGAATTGTGCAAGCAGAGAATGGACTATTCAAAACACTATAGGGATTCTATTTCCCGCATAGTTTCTTGTTTAAAGTTTAGGAGATCTTGAATCAAATCACACGCAGCCTCGTGCCACCATCAGTTAACTAATACTTATGCAATCAGTACATGAACCCTAGTTTTCCTAATGACCAGCATACTACAACAGTCTCACCACATTTTGCCTGTGCGTGTGCGTGTGCGTGTGCGTGCGTGCGTGCGTGCGTGCGTGTGTGTGTGTGTGTGAGAGAGAGAGAGAGAGAGAATAAACAAATGATGGCACAATACTTGAGTACAACTGTTGGGGATGACAATTAAGGACATATAATTTTATTCTAGCAATGCCATTATTGATGTACTCCACCAACAGGTACAAAGCAGGACAAAACTGTCAATAAGTGAACATATGAATCCTGACTAAGGCCACTTCATTCATATGATTACCAAGTGTAGACCTAAAAAAATGCTAATAAGCAAAGATTACCAACCTTGATAGTGATCAACTGTCAAACTGTGTGCCCACAGACCTGCAAAACCAAGACATACACATCACAGAAAAGGAAACCACAAGTAAACCTTTATCCGCTTCAAAGTAATCCAATATCGAAATTCAGCAATTCCTTAGCATGAGTATAGTTTAAATTCAAGTTTAGGTAATCAGCAAAAATAATGGATTATAAACAATTAATTTTGGAAAAAAGCATTCAAAATATTGGACTTTTCTCTAAAATGCCACTTGGTGACCTAATACCTTGCATCAAGGTGGGGTCAGTATGATATCAAATGGGTACAATACAACTCATAATAGTTAATGTTTTCCTGAAGAAACTACTTAAATACTGTTATTTAGTACAAAAAAAACTTGTCAACCACATTTTGCAAACATTAAAAAGCATCCTATGCAACCCTAAGAGCCTCATAACAATTAACCACCAAAAGGAGAATTGTCTCATTGGAGGAAAGAAGGAAGAGTGATTTTGAATAATAAACCCATAAAGACCATGTTTTCGCATCCTAGATTGAGTGGCCAGACCTTCAACCAAAATGAACTTTTACCAGTTACCATTGGCAACATGCATGTATATGCGAATTGCCAAAGCAGCTTACTTTCTAACCTGAAATTCACAAGCTTTACACGAATATATGTTCATCATTTCCCAGTCCAAGTTAATAACTACGGGCTCTTTGGTGCTCTTACTTCACTGATATCAAAACCCATTTAAATTTAACTCATGTCCACAAAAAATTTCCTCCTCAAAATCATACAATTCGGTTTCTATCATTAATAGGTGGCAGAATAGTTCAATTGCTGGGGAAAAACAAATTAAGAGCAGAGAATTGCTAATTTCCGACAATCCATCTACCAAACCTCATGCGATATTCCAAATTTGTGTCCAGTAGTCAATCAATCAATGGATACGAGTATATCTAAACACACGTTATACACGCGAGTTACGAAAAAATTTGAGTCACTGACCGTGAGAAATACTAGTTTGTCCACCGGATCTACAATAACCACAAGAGCTTCTACGGCGGCCAACATCGACGACGACGCTTTCGCCTCTATTGCTTCCGTCGCCGCTGCTACTACTACTGCTAGCGTCGTTCCTTGTCTTCTTCTCCGCCATTATTAATCTTTCTCCAAGCAAATACGTTCGCAAGATCTTATGTCCCGTCTCTCACTCTCTCCCTCTCTCGAAATGTGGCTGTTTCTCCCTATAGAACGAAGGGCACAACTGTACCAGAGCAATGAAACACGCAAGTTGCGTATACGATTGGAATTTTAGTGGTTGTTGAGTTGCAAATTGCAATTATAATTATACAGTAGGAAAATGCTAACCAGCTGCAGTAAATAATATATAACAAATACGTAAATATTTATAAATTATGTATTAATATATGTGAATATGTATTGATATCTATAAAATTTATATCAATGTTTGTGTTTCTTTAGTATTAGGTGCACTGTCTACCCCGATTTTTGGTTTATCCAAATTCGACCTCAAGCTAATTATTCATTTAGTATTAATAATAAATTTTTTTCGATGAAAATCTATTATTTTTTTTATATTTATACAAAAGAAAATTGTCCCGCACCGAGGGTTGTTCGAGTCTGGAGACTTACAGGGCTTACGTCGAAATCGGTCCTAATTATGTACATATAATCTATCGCCTATTGGATGACCGTTAACAAAACCCATGTCCAACTATGGTTATATTAACATGTATTTCTTCAAATCCCCTAAAAAAAAGAGAAAATTATGAGGAATCATGTTAACAATTGAGCAATGTTAGGTAAACGGATATTTAAACATAGATTTGAAACAGTTGGAATACGTTTGTGTATATATATGTATCTAATATTTATGTTCAAATTTTTTTTTATTAATTTGTCTGCTCTTAGAAAAATGTCACCTTATTTCCAACGAACACCCTTCTACATTTTTTCCCCTGTCATTTTGCCATTCGTATGTCCAAATATTGGGTGTAGTTCCAGTGGAATTCTCGTATTTGAGGAGAATAATTGAAATTTTGCATTGATTAATCTTCCATCTTTATCTTATTTTATGTTACGTTAGTGTATAATATAAGGAAGTAAGTATGTGTCATTTTATTATTATTTTTTTGAGAAAAAATTATCATAAAAAAATTCACATCACTAGTATCTCTCGCTTAAAAAAATTTATGAACACTAATTATTTGTGCACATCTAGACATAAATTTGTCCGAAACTATGTGAAAATCACATGATCAAAAATTTGTGTTCATAAACTTATTCATTTAATTACTGAATCTTGTGGACAGTTTTCCATCTGTATAAAAAAAAAAACGTAACGGTGACACCCCAGGTGCAAAGGCATAACCAAAAATTAAATTTACTCTAAGTTAAAAATAAATTGGGTTAAAAATAAATGTAAAGAATGGAGTAGGTTAAAATTACTTAGAACTTGAATTTTACATATAAAAAAAAAACTTTACATGAGCTACGGCCCACCTAAGGTTCTACATGATTCCGTCCTTGCCCAGGTATGACAGCATTTGAAGAGACGATACCGACTTCATTCCACATAGTTATTCCAAAAAAAAAAAAAAAAAACCTTCATTCCACATTGACCATTAATTTACCCAAACACGGTTTGAATTCCCCTGTTTGATGAGAGTGGTTGAAACTTTTTATAGTGATATAGACTTGCTAGCCTCTACCATTTTAGGAAGCTATGGGAATTTGGCTTACCTGCTTAAAAAGTAGATGAACATTATGTTATTTGTCTTAGACTCACTACGAGTCTCTCGTCATTTGTATTGGACTTGTTTAATTTATACGATTTTATTTTTTATTTTTAAAAAAGATTAACTCAATTGAATATCGATAAATACTTGATTTATTTATTTAATTTTTGGCCTAAAATTTTGACTATAATTTTGAAACAAGTAAATTATTTTTCAATCATACACATACCCGATATAGGATTGAATTGATTGTTGTATGGTTGGCCAAAAAAAAAAAAAATCTTGTACTCTTATGTCATCTAACAAGCCTTCTCTAACACAATTATAGTTACTTGAATTTTGTCTCTCTCTCTTAAAAAGTTCTTATATTTGAAAGCATTTAGTCCAAGTATTATTATTCTGCAGAAACAATATTTGATGATTTGATGATTTTTCTTTATTTTTATTACGCAAATATTCTATTCGTTTCCGTTTGTGCAAACGTAGATGAAAATTACGCAAATTCGTCTTTATTATATCTTGAAGGCAAATTTTCTATAATCTAGTGTACGTTATCCGGTGGGAACAAATATTGTCTTTAGAAAAGCAACATCGTAACATGCCTTGAAAGATTTTTTGTTTCCATATATTTACAGTAGATTTCATGGCTGACGTTCGCATTCCCAAAGATAAATTTTTCACAACACATTGTGGCCAAACAAACAAATACAAAAAATAATTAAATAAAGACAAAAAAATAATCCGAAAATTGAATTTAGGCCAAATGGACATGCGAAGCTAATCAATATGCGAACCTTCTTGCCAAAAATGCTTTGGAGTTGGATCATATGTTTGTTGTGCTTAATTTTCCTCCTACTTTTTTGTCCGTAATCTATTGAAATTGAATGTTGTAGGGTTAATTTAGATAATATAAGAAATTTGTTAAAGCCCATGTATTGTTAGTGGCAAAAAATTAGCATTGACGGCAGGACATAGAGGTTTCTATGAAAGTAATACAAAAACGAAAAGAAGTCAGCGAAATACTCTAGTTCGAAAATAATTTATAAAACTACTTTAGGTCGCAGGGTATGTATGCGACCTACGCCAACTATATGGCCACGCTGGCGCTACACCTGCAACATTAAGGTCGCGTACCCAACCCACGACCCGATATAGTGAATAGTAAAGTCGCATGACGATAATGCGACCTTATATAGGGTATAATATATACACAACTTTGATTCGAAATGCTGAGAGAAAACATATCTGCTTCCCGCCATGCGTCTGGCAGGAGAATGGAAAGGGGAGAGAGTTCCCGTTTAAGAGACACAGAATCTGGTACTAGAGAAGACGAGCAATCTGGCATTACTACTATTCAGCCAGACGTATCTGAAATTTCTGATTTTTCTGAATAATTACATTTGATGTTAAATGTTTCCTTCAAGGTTGTAGTAGAATTTTATGTTTCCAAAAAATTGGTATTTAGATCTTTAAAAACGTTTGTAGTAAAATTATGTGTCATTAGTTTTTATCAGACTTTTATGTGATCATTAGTCCTATGTTTTGTGCAAAATCAAATTATTCATTTGGTAAGGATTGTTATCTCAACAAAATAGCTTTACTTACTTTTTTCTTGATCAAGAGATTGACATACTGGATTTGTCAAATAGCTTGTGATTTCCAAAACATCATGTTCAGAAAAATATACACAACATTTTTTGTCCCCTTTTGTCAAAAAAAATGAAGAACAAACTTGTGCACCAACAAAAAAGAGAGGAAAAAGTAGACCACAGAACAGAACCAAAATAACTGATGCCGAATACAGAAGTCTACAAACCATAATCACCACAGCTAAATTTGGTTCTGATTAAGCTGTAAGGACCTCAAAATCTCCTTCCCATTTTGACAGTCTCCTATTCAAAAGGAATGAAGCTAGGAATATACTATAAAATATTGAATGAGGTACTACATACACGAGTAAAGCAAGAATAAGGTACCATAAGAGAATTTTAAAGTTATAGTGTCTGCCTAAAGCTAGCGATTGATACAGGCCATAATCGTACTGCTTGTTCCTCCTGAAAATGGCCTTTACCATATTGTGCACCCACTTCACTTCAGGGTTAACATCTTGAATCCAAGATACAAATAGGCATAAGAAGGAATCACTATTTGCAAAAAGATTTAGGACACAACATATAGTATACTGTCTGCTTACGTCATAAACGGGATATGAAGACATTGTGGCAAGGAATGATATACCGAAATTTCATGGCAAACACATCCAGTTTCCCCATTCCGTTGCTTGGTCAAAGGCTGGTGACCATGGTCTCATTCTCTATCTTCTTTTTAGTGCACTAATCCCTTTTTTTCTCTTCAGCAATTTGAATTTGTTTATATCAGTCCCTACCAGGCTGAAGCCCCAGTATTGGGGGAGGATGCTACGGCCACCCCAAAATTGATAAATCTTTAATTTGACCACAAGAAAAGGGAAATGATTTTAGCTCTCTACTTTGAGCACTTTACACTCCCAGTGACAGGCTAAAAAACAAAATACGGAGCGTGGGAAGTCTAAGGTGGAGCGTTAAAATCACTCACCTAAATCCAATAAAAATGGGAAACCTATTCAAATCAGCAGCAAAACCTTGGTCTTAAAATTATACTCGTGCCAGATTTGGCACCTGTAGAACCACATAACCTGTTTGATCATTTCACTTAATCTTTTGTATAATTTTTGTTGATCTATTTTAGCTGATTTTCCCCCTAAAATTACTCTTTGACATCCCTCTACCGTCAGTCGCCTCCTTTCTCCTTTGATAAAAAAAAATTTCAGAAACACTATCGGATTACACGAATAGTGAAAAAGGTTATTAGCATTTAGCAGGGATAAATATATTTTCGCATGTGAACCCACATGTGTGAAGAAATGGGTCCATCACAGTAGCACGTTGATGAATCGAGTCGTTTATGTTGTAAGTTCCAAAATATAAACCATTCACGAGCAAAAGATTATGTAAAATTGGATAGCACTAGGTGCCTGATTGAATCAAAGTTTTCTTGAGAGAAATGTACTACCAGAACTAAAATGGAAAATCAAAATTCTGACTGTCAAATTCTTTGAAAACAAATATTATTTGTCCCATTTAGAAAAAAAAATGGAAGAGATGTTCAACGACCCTAAATTTTTTGCATGAATAACTTACAAGTCAATGCCTACAAATTAAGCGATTCAGACGTTAAAATACAACTACAGCAGGTCCATTTGGTTTTTCCATTGAGGATCACAGGAGCAATGTTCTTCCAGTTAATAGATGTATAGAATTCTACTCATGGTCCTGGTGTGTTGATGCAGCCTCAGGACACGTGGTTTGTGACCTGTATGACAACATATTGGTGGCCTTGTGATAGTAATCATATCTATTGGAGGCACTGAGTTATTTTTCCTATTTCTATGGTGGTAAAAAGTCTTTTTTTTTTTTTTTTTGTCTTGTGGCTGATAGTGAGGGCCTTATATAAACTGGTGGAAGAATGGCATTTAACAAATATCTTACATAACTCAGTCGGGTGGAACCCTTTGGTCTGTGGCACAGACAACCAACAGTCTAATAGAATGGAAGATGGAAGGAGACCAAACTGGGTCTCTGACTTATTAGCAGTAGTTGATAGATAAAAGGAAAACTTACAAATCCAACAATCATGCCAATCTGTTTAAACTTTAAGATGCGGCACCCCTTAAAGCTAAATCATGGCTCCACTCCTGAGTCCCTTTGGAGATTACTCTAACCTATCAAACTTCTCGTCATGTTATCCATAGGACCTGGCAATGTCGCTAACAACAGACTTTTTCGTACTAATTTTCACTTGAGCAACATTGTTCTCTAA
>JABCMJ010007490.1:0-10958 GCA_014822125.1 Arbutus unedo
CATAAACAAGTCATAAACGACTAAGAGAAACAAGATGATCCCTACCTCAAAGTGAAAATTCAAGACTTGAGTTTCAAGGTGAAACCATAGCTTCCATGGTGAATAAGAAGCTCCAATTATATCCTCTCTAAGCAAAAACCCTCTTCCAAATGCTAGATCTAAAAGGGTATTGAAAGATTTTTGAAGGAATTTGAGAGATATGAAGATTTGATCATGTATCTTGGGGTGGAGATATGAAGAATGTGGGTTTCTTAGAGAGAGAAAGGAAAAAAATCTGAGTAAAGAAGGTGTATGTTATGTTTTAAAAATTCTGGTTCGTCCCTTTAAAACTCGCGTTTTTTTACCCGCCTGACCGGTCATGGAAATCCCACGAAAATCTCGTGACTGACCCATAGCTACTGACCAAAATTTGCCCAAAAGGCCAAGGCATGACTGGTAGCGTGACTGGTCACGGCCGCGTGCCTACTCGCGTGACTGGTCACAGCTGTGTGCCTTAGTCTCGTGACTGGTCACAGCCACCTTCTGGCCAAAATTTTAAAATTTTAAAATTTTAAACTTCTCACCATCAATTCTCTTTTCTAACAACTCTAAAACTCTCTCGATATTCCGAACATTAACATAAAAGCGAATAAAGTTTCGGGTCCTCACAGTGCTTCCTCTTTCGAAAATTTAGCTGGTATTGCTTTTAATACACAACCCTAACTAGTATCAGAAACATCTGTTTCCAAAATAAGCTTATCACCTTGTTTAGGTAAATAAATGTTAGGTAAATGAGTGATACTTTCTTTGATTTTTCTAATCAAGTCAATATCTTCTTTTTGCCAAGTAAATTCAACATTTTTCCTTAACTTGACTTGTAAAGGAATTTCTACTTGTGCAAGATTTTTTCTAAAACTTCTACCATAATTAAGAATTCCCAACAGACTTTGTAGCTGGGTTTTAGTTTCTAATATATCTGGAAAATCTTTTACTTTTGAATGAATGTGTTCATGTAATTTTAAATCTTTTTGGTCTAAAATAATTCCCAAAAAATCAATTGACTCTTTTTCAAGTTCAATCTTTTTATGGGAAAGTATAATACCATGCTTTTGAAATTTTTCACATTTAATTTTTAAATATTTTTTATGATCCTTATGGATTTTGGAAAAAATCAAAATGTCATCAATATAAACAATACAAAAATCTTTAAGTTCTTTAAAGATACTATCCATCCATCTTTGATAGAGTTGCGGAGCTATATTTAATCCAAAAGGCATTACATTCCAATGGTGATGTCCTCTAGGATTACTAAAAGCGGTTAATGGCTTGGAGTCATTTGTAAATTGTATTTTCCAAAATTCACTTTTACAGTCAAATTTACTAAAAAATTTTGCTCCTTCAATAAAATAACAATCAAAGACTAAATGTTCGTTTATTCTTTTATAGTTAATGACCATTCTAGCCTTTCCTCGTGTAATCTCAGCATGGTTTCTGATTAATGCATTATTTAGACACGGGATAGATAGTCCTATATTATCTGTACTCTTTGACAAGAGGTTTAATGATCCAATGAAAGCCATCATTGGAGGCATTCAGTCTAATTTAGTTAATGGAGTTATTTGGTTTAACATCAAACTGAATTACTTTATTTCTATAAATGATCCCAATTTAGAAGATGCTGTTAGAATTAAAATTAAAACTCGAGGAATTGATATGATATCAGATTCCAACGATTTAGCTATATATACATTGGACAACAATCCATGAATTAACTAAATTTCCCGATACATTTGTGAAACCCACAGATAAATATTTGGTGGAAATTTTTGAGCCACGACCTTTTGATTCCATTATTCAACCAAGGTTGATAAATTGGACAAACCTAGAAATCCCTAGGCACTGGTTATTAACAGATTTAGTCGAAAAACAAAGGAATTCTTCCGCTGAAAGTATCGAACTAACAGCCTCAGGAAAAAATTTGTATTTTCATAATAATATCAAACAAGAAGAAGATATTTGGCAAAAAGATTTTCCTAGTCCTAATTATGGACCTATTGCCACTAAAAATGTTCAAGTTCCTATTATGCCTAGAACGTCTCATAGAAATAAACAAAAAGGTAAGGAAGTTGTTCAAGTAGCACAAATCTATCATTTTCAGACAAAAAATGAAGATATAATTTTCTCTCCAAGTCAAGGTAAAAAAAGATATACTTATGTAATGGGTACTTTTAACTTTTTAGGCTATAAACCATATACCCTAAATATTTTAATCGATACAGGAGCTACTATTTGTACCTGTAAATGGAATGCTATTCCTAAAGAACAATGGGTACTTGTGAAGCATCCTACTTTAGTCACCGGAATAGATGGAGCCAACATTGAAATACAGTTTAAAGCAAAAAATATATCTATTTGGATGGAAAATAACAAGTTTGTCATTCCAAAAATTATATGTTTTCCATATATGCATGGTGATTTCCTATTAGGAAACAATTTTACCTATCAATACGTACCTATGCATATTTATGAAAAAAAATTAGCATTAACAGTGAAAAACACTTTAATTCATATTTCCTTGCTAGAACAGCATAGGTATGTATGTGATCGAGACTTTAGTCCAACTTCGAAAGGAGAAATGACTCCTATCATCAAAGCCATTGATGAGTCTCATTGGATATATAAAATTTTAGAAGAAAATTTTAGTGAAGATCCTTTAAAATTATGGTCGAGAAGTCTTCGATATTGTGACTTGCAACTTAAAAATCCTAATGTAATCATTAGAGTAAAACCAATGATCTATACTAGACAGGATATAGGTGAGTTTGATGTACAAATCAAAGAACTTCTAGATAAGAAGTTAATTGAAGAAACAATAAGTCTGCATTCAAGTCCGGCATTCATGGTCAGAAACCATACTGAGATTAAAAGAGGAAAGGCTAGAATGGTCATTAACTATAAAAGACTAAACGAACATTTAGTCTTTGATGGTTATTTTGTACCTCGTAAAGACATTTTGATTTCCTTAACTAAAGGAGCAAAATTTTTTAGTAAATTTGATTGTAAAAGTGGATTTTGGCAAATACAACTTAAAAATGACTCCAAGCCATTAACTGCTTTTAGTACTCTTAGAGGACATTACCATTGGAATGTAATGCCTTTTGGATTAAATATAGCTCCACAAGTCTATCAAAAATGGATGGACAGTATCTTTAAAGAACTTAAAGATTTTTTTGTTGTTTATATTGATGACATTTTGATCTTTTCCAAAACCCGGGAGGATCATAAAAAATATTTAAAAATTATATGTGAAAAATTTCAAAAGCATGATATTATACTTTCCCCTAAAAAGATTGAACTTGAAAAAGAGTCAATTGATTTTTTGGGAATTATTTTAGACCAAAAAGGTTTAAAATAACAGAAACACATTCTTTCAAAAGTAAAAGATTTTTCAGATATATTAGAAAATAAAACCCAACTACAAAGTCTGTTGAATTTACTTGGCAAAAAGAAGATATTGACTTGATTAGAAAAATCAAAAAAAGTATCACTCATTTACCTAACGTTTATTTACCTAAACAAGGTGATAAGTTTATTTTGGAAACAGATGCTTCTGATACTAGTTGGGGTTGTGTATTAAAAGTAATACCAGCTAAATTTTGGAAAGAGGAAGCAATCCCAGTAAATGATAACAAAATTAGAGTTAGAAAAGCTCCTATTTCAAAAACTCTTCAAAAAGAAGAATTAATTTGTAGGTATAATTCAGCAACATTTAAACCAAATCAACAAAAATATATTATTTTTGAAAAAGAATTATTAGCTGTTAAACTTGCTTTAGAAAGATTTAAATTTTTTTTAGCACTAGAAGACTTTATTATCAAAACAGATAATAAAGCTATAAAAGATTTTTTGGTTAATAAAAAATCTATAGATCAAGCCCGACAATTAAGTTGGTACAATAAAATTACAGAATATACTTTTGAAGGAGAACACCACAAAGGTCTTAACAATTTTCTTGCTGATTTTCTAAGCAAACCTATTAATGTTTGCAGGTAACATAGCTAAAAGTTATGGCAGATAAAGGCAAACAGCTAATAGAAGGAGACTGGATAACAATAGCCAAAAAGGCTCAAACTAGAGAAGAAAAAATTTATGTTGTTTCTATGGATTTTCAACCAGGAATCTATAAAACATGGGCAGAATGTCATTAGCAAATTAATAGATATCCCAGAGCATGCTATTAAAGCTATGACAGTATGACTAAAGCTAGAAAAGCTTATTATAGTTCACCACCAATGGCTATGCCAATGAGGCCATTAGAAAGGCGTTCAGAAAATCCGATAAATCCCATACAGGAATCGGAAATAAATTTCTTTTATAATCTTGGAATTCCGAGTCCTATGTATGATTATTTCAATGGTGTATGAAAAACCCATATATCAGGAAACAATGGGAGATTCCGCCAAAACATGGCAAATTTGGCAGAAGGGCTAGCAAAACAACATACTCAGATTACAGAGCTAAAAAAAAAAAAACAAAATGTTTTACAAACTTTATGTTTCCAAGTCATTAAAGAAATGGATTGGAAAATAGATCTCAATTTTGAGAAAATTAATAATTTTCTTCAACTATCTAATCTCATAGCCAACGAGTTTCCAGATCCAATTTTTGAAAAAATCAAGAGGATCTGTCTTTATGAAAAATCAAGAAAAATCCTGCCGCCGGAACTCTTTATGAAAATCAATGGAATGGTAGAAAATCACCATAAAAAAATTAAAGGCATTTTACTTTCAGTGAATAGCAGAATCAATATGAGGGAAGAGATACCCAAAATAACTCTTCTTTTAAATCGTGATGACTAGACTGATGAAGAATTAGCTGGGGATTAACCAATCAGATTATCTTCCAGATATTAGACCCAACATATTGGTCATCATTTCCTACTATGATCAGGACAATGCTCTCTTATGTAACAAAAAACTACATATGGGGCAAATATTTTACATTCTAAATTTCAAGCACAATAGGTTGGAAAGAAAGAGAACACTTTTTTCAGCCCTACCAAATCTGGTACATGAAGGCCACAGAAGATTAGGAATTCAATGATTTAGGCCAAAAGAATCATGTTTCTTTAATCCAAAATTTGGATACAGAAGAATATTGGATTAATAATCTTCTGCAGATAAGCCAGCATGTAGCTCAAATCAAAGGAATAACTCCTGAACCTTTTATGATAACAGATGGAAGACGTCTGTTTGTTACTAATTTTTCAATAAATTACGAAAGGACTTCAGAACAGCTACAAGAAGTAAAGCTTCTACTAACCAAGCTACAAGAAAGGGAAAATCTTGATCTCCCGCTGGAATTGACCATAGAGGCCGATTCTGTTGAAGAATTTCGCAATCAGGAATTTAGCCAAGATCCTGATTCTCCACCTTCAGAAGATGACATTGAATATCAAAATCTTATCAACAGGATGGAGGACTAACAAAATTGCAGACGCAAACAGAACGTCAGCATTATTCAAGCAATGGTGACATGATGACACAAAATATGAAGTCACATGAAAAGGCGTGGACGTCAAAAAGTCATTTTGAAGTCCGGAGGATATCTTTGTATATTTATTTTTTGTGTCGGTGGAAGACATCCAACCTTACACATGTCTAGCCAAGTGTTAGCATTTTAGACAATTTATGTACTTAGGCTTATCTACTCTTGTCCTCTATTTGTCCTTGTATTTATCTACTCTTGTCCTAGCCTACTTTTTTGGGCTATAAATATTTGTAAAGTTTGTTGAATGAAAGCACGACCAATTCTCCAAAAGTCTCTCTCTCATTCTACTTTGCCTTTCCAAGCAACCACTTTCTTTCTCCTACTTTTGTTATGGCTAATTGTAAGGTTGCTAAACAAAAATCTAGCTGTGGTGAATTGTGATGCGGATTAAATCCGGTTTGATCATAAGTATATGCATTGGTGTGTTTATGGCCGTGTAATCATGGATTCGTATTTTTTAATTTATGTGAGTTTTGGATGGTTTATGCAAAGGATTTAATACTGAACATGTCATGTTTTATGATAGAAACATAACTTGAAAATTTGAAGAGGCCGCTCGAGCAAGCTCCTAGATTGCTTGAGCAACCTTGGCAAATTCTAAAAATTATCTTCTTAAACTCCAACCCATTTCTTTGCTTTTCTGTCCTGTTGTGCATACTATTCAGGTCTAGAACAGGCTATTTAGTGTTCATGTGATCATGCATCGGTATTCTATTTACCTTGGATTGTCTGTCTGGTTGTGCATACTATTTGGGTCTAGAACAAGCTATTTAGTGTTCATGTGGTCATGCATCGGTATTATGTTTACCCTGACTTGGTGTTTTTGTGATTTTATCGGTAGAAGTGAGTATTCTCCAAGGTGCAAGTCCCTCAACCCGTGGAGCAAGTCACGTATAGTGTTGAATGACTTGACAAGTCAGTGGGGTGTGTTGGACCATAAGGGTGCAAGTCATGGACCTCCAAAGTGCAAGTCAGTATTCCCAAGGTGCAAGTCGATCAATTAGTAGAGCAAGTCACGCATAGGTTTGAACCACTTGACAAGTGACTGGGGTTTGTTGGACCGTTATGGTGCAAGTCATGGACCTCCAAAGTGCAAGTCATTAATTCCAAGTCAAATAACCCGCGGAACAAGTCATGTACAGTATTGAATGACTTGACAAGTCACTGGGTTGTGTTGGACCATTAGGGTTCAAGTCAGGAGCGGATTTACTTTGGGCCAAGTGGGGTCAAGTGACCCCACTCAATTGAAAAATACATATATATATATATATATATATATATATTTATTTTTATTTTTTTCGGATAATTTAGTAATTTGCCCCTGACTTCCCCTCTCCCTGGCTTGATTTTTACACGACAACTAAGAAAAAAAGAAGAAATTGATGGTTGCTTTTTACATGGCAAATCAAAAGTCAGAAAAAGCAGAAGCAAAGTCGTGACTTAGTACAACTCCTAAAGGCAAATGCATTTGATTTTTAATTACAATAGGGATAAAGCAACAAAAAAAAAAATACTCACACTCTTGCATTACATTTTTATAGTCTCACTCTTGCAAAAAAAAAAAAAAATACTCTCACCCCTGTGAAGAAGCATCTTCAATATTCAAGGCAATAAGAACAATAGAACACGATCACTTGACGATTGGTCCACCGAACACCGAAGCGGCGAAACCCTAGGTTGCTGGAGATTGCAATTTGTAAGCTTCAATCTACTACTTAGTACTTGCAAAGGTATTGTTAGCAGACTGTGTATTTGTGGATTCCAGAGCTTCGTGGGTGGGAATATTCAAATTTACTGAACCTCATTTATTGAACCTCTTACTTGCCGAAAACAAACTCTCAAAGAACCAAAATATTGACAGTCTAATAAATAACGAATATGCTAGAGACCCTTATTGTGGGTGTGGGAATATCCATATGCAAATGAACCTAAGGCTAACAGAAATATAGAATACTGAATATGCATCTCTAATGCCTTATGTATAAAGCAATGGATTATGATTTATGAACCTATTAATCTAATACGCTAGAAATCCTTATTGGGTTGTGAACTTTGTGCATGCCTTATTGCCTTATACATAAAATATTAACCGTTTTCATCAAAATCGTCGAGGTGAATTGTAAATGAAACGATATGTTATGACTGGATATCATTTTTTAGTTATATATTATGAAAAGATATCACTTTTATTTTTTATTTAACTTCATTTATTTTTACTCGTTTATCGTACAATGAAAAAAATTATATGTAATATGATACTTGAACCACTGGTCATAAATCCTAAATCCGCCCCTGGTTCAAGCCATGGACCGCTAAGTGTATGTTAGTATTCCAAGAGTTCAAGTCAGTCAACCCGCGAAGCAAGTCACGTACATTGTTTGAACAACTTGACAAGTCACTAGGTGTGTCAGGTGGTTGGGGTGCTGTTGATACCACATGTCAGTAAACACAGGCCTCTATATCACCCCACCAAATCAATTCCAAAACATCTCCATATTGTATGCCAGAGTTTAGCATGTCTCAGCAAGTAGTTAGGACGATCGAAAGAGGTACGAGGGGGATCCGAGCATAGACGGATAGTTTTGCCCTTCTAATTCAATGTGAATAGGAGGATATCTGATTGAGTCAGAGTGACTTCACCACTTTAATTTTCATAAATAGTTCCAATATGATGCTAATGAAATGCGTCGGATATCATTTGAATATTCTCGGAACAAACCTAAAGAAATTCGGTAAATCGACAAATAAAGTGGCATGTCGTCTATACACAAGCCAAAACAGGCAACGCCGACAATTTTCGATTGTTCAGAACGAGCTTTCGGGAGTACGATTTTCGAGTCAAATGTTTCAAACTCCAAAGAGCACATATTATTGATTAGCATATCAATATGGGTTCAACAGCTATATCTGGAGGTCAATCTGAGGTCGATAGATTAAAAAAGTCATATTTTAAAAAGCAATTAATAACCAACCGGCACGATTTGAACGCATGATTTGGAGATGATATTTTCAAATTTCAAGAGATACATATTATTGATCAGCATATCGATCCGAGTTCAATGGCTATATCTGTGATCCGATCTGAGTTCGTTTGAAATTTTCTCGTCAGAAATCAGCATTTTAGTATGCATAAAAGGAGGAGGGGCATAATGGTAATTTTTCAACGATGCTGATGTCACACGGCGCATGTTGGGCGCAACTTGGGCACAGGTTGGGCTGCTGGCAATTATTTCCAGCTAGGTTTCTCCAAAACAAAATAATATCAAATTGGTAATTGCTTAGCGTTAAGGGTTTGACGGCTAAATTCATCCATAAATATAGAGGGATTTCCTTTCAAAAGAGGAGTTTTTTTACCAGCCAGATCTAGGTTCTCTAGAGAGAAAATATTTTCTGAATTAGAAATGAAGCCCGCATAAAAACCAGAGACCAAATGCCAAAATCAACGAGCAAATAGTTTCGTTTCTGATCCTCTCCTTCTTCTTTCATTTTTCTGTTTTTCATAGTAAAAACAGAGAGCATTTTTACTTTCAAAAATTCTTCGAGTGTTCTGCATCAGGCTGCTCTCAGGTTTTTAGCTATGGACGCTCGATATCAGAATGAAATTAGAGTTAGGATTTTCGATCCATAGAAACTCTGTCCGATTTTCGATCTCAGAAACTCTTGTTTTATCCCTTTCGCAAATCTCGTAACATTTTCTTGCTTTATCCCTTTCCCAAATTCCGTAACATTTTTCTTTTTACCCATTTTCCCTTCCCCGTAACAGTTACTGCTATTTTCTTTTTGTTTCACATAAAATTAATAAAAGTAAAAATCCATTACTTCGTAGCTAAGTCATATGACTAGTACCGTTAGTTCACGCTGACACATTGTTCATATCACCTAGCTGACAATCCTGATAATCTCGAAATTCCATATACACACGGGTGACATAGGTAGCTCATGATAGTGTTTTTGGGAAAGAAAATTTAACGGGCGGTGCACGTTATCTTTCCACGACAGATTATCATGATCGAAGTGACATTTATTATATTTTAGAATTTGTACCATCAGCGTTTGTGTAGCTTCCGCGATGAAAAATTGTAGTGAACAAAAAAACAATAATAAATTCAAGCAAATACATGTCTTGCCTAAAAACTGAGAAATATGAATAGCCGTTGTATTTTTCATATCTCCCAGTATTTGGTTCCGATAATCTCAAATTAAAGTATGTCGTGCAAATTGGCAGTTTATGTCAATTTTGCATGTTATACTTTCTCGAAAGATTATTGGAACGATATTTACGCTTTGCACCAAATTAACCTTGAAATTCCCGAAGCGCTGGTGACATAGGTAGTCAGCGGGAAATGAATGAAAATGTGATAACAGCTAACTTGGTTTAGGCCAAGACGGCATATTACAAATTCAAGAAAGGTTAATATGGTAATTCATTAATAAAATAGAATCGGGCCATTGTTAAATTTGAAAGTTCCTATCAGGGATTTAAGGTACCTAGCACGTCGGGAATAGAAACATGACGTGCAGATACCAATTTGCATATCATGTTTCGATCAAAGTTTAACATATGTCCGTTTCAATATTTTTACCACCAAGAGCTGAATTGCATAAGCCGAGGTCCTACTCTCGCACCCTGTTTCACTTTTGATCCAATTGTACAATCAATCATTAGATGTTTATCAAATTGGCCCAGGATAATAAAATAAAATTAATTGAAAAAATTAAGTACCGAAAGGGTGACGTTGGGTGCTTAACACCTTCCCAACTCGTAATAGTAAATTCTCGAACCTATCTCTGTTTTCGAAACCAGATTTCTTTTAAAAGAGTCATTTTATAAACAGAATCGTATTTTTGTGTCAAAATTAAATTATTTTTCTAGAGGCATTTTCTTCATATTTTTGCGAAGAAAATGCCTTTAGAGCGTGATTCGACACGTCTAAATTTCATGTGAAGTGACGACTCTGAGTTTTTAAATAAGTCCCAGCTGTTAAACAATTTTTATTTTTCGTCAAATTACAAGTCAATAAATTATTCAGCCCCGTTCGACAATCAATTATTCGCGAGGGGGGCCGGAAATTTTTTTGGGTGCGACAGCTTACTACTTTGCTGGGGACTTAAGGATTAATAAATAACTTTTGCAAATCGTAACTCATCTTAGCGGAAACCATTAACCTACGTCATTGGGTAAACCTACGGTGTAACGGAAGTTAAGGAGTGATACCATTTGCAAATATTTTCTTCTTCCTTATTAGTGGATTTCAGCTTTTTAAATTTTTCCAAATTAAATTTCATTGAATTATCCTTGACCTGTCACCAATATCATTCTTGTGGTTGTTTTTTAAGTGTGCTTCACCAAAAAAATAGGAAAAAGCCATGCATTTTATTTTGCTATTAATATTTATTTTGCAGGTCATTGCATTGCTCTGAAAGGATTC
>JABCMJ010007498.1:0-33962 GCA_014822125.1 Arbutus unedo
CAGACCTATCAAAAATATCCCTTTGATCCTTTTAGCAAGGACTGTAAATTAACAAGATAAACATAAAGAACAAGAACTTAGAAAACAAATACTTACGACCCGCAATAGGTGACACCTTTAATTTCGATAAAATCCGGACTTCCGATGGCGAATAGGCTAGAATAGGCCTCTAGTTCCTCCGTATTCCACCCTTTAACTAGTGTCAAGCGATAAACAGTTCGCTGCTGCTTCTCCCTTAGTGCTTTCAAGGAATCCTGGCATTTAATTTTTTGCGATATTCAAATAAGTAGAGCCCTGAGTGAGAGAAAAGCTAGGGTGGAACATTATTCAAGTCACTCAAACTACACATCTGTTGCCTCCCTCACAAAACGCAAGTCACTAAGACCCGAAATCTCATTGATCAGATACAGGACTTAATTGTGCTAATATGAAACATAAACATTTGAAGTGGTTGACATGGACAAGCAAGCAATTAATACTTAATTGCACAAAGAGATTACAAAGATAACAACAGGCTTCTTTAAATCAAGTATTTGGCTTCTAAGAAAAGTGCTTACAACAAAACGCTCCCAGAAGTCCCCAAAAAGTGGCCTATCAATAGCCTTCAAGCTCTCCTTTGTTGCAGCATCCACACTAACATATAGCTGCACAAACCAAAAATGGCTTGCATGAGAATCCAAACTCCAATCTAAAGAATACGAGTAAAGATCAAGCCCCAGAGAATTGAATAGAAGAAGGCTTCAAACCTGGGTAACAGGTTTCAGCATCTGAATCTTTTCGGGGAACTGCGCATTTGTCACAAGAAAAGTAGAAATACGCCTCCGATGAAGCTCATCTACAAGTGAGTTAATCTCTGGATACATGATTGGCTCACCAACAAGCGACAGGGCACAATGCCTTGGAGAAAGTCCTTCCTTTAAGAGCTCTGGTTTAACACCTATATGCAAAATTTGCCATCCTCTACTTCACTTCACCAAACTGGTAAAGTACAATACTAACAGCACTCGGCTTTCTGGTAGTTATCATTGTGCTCCCCAAAGATTACTCAAAATCCAGTCAATCCTCTAACCTTCAATTCTACTATCATTTTTCTAAGACCTTGAACTTCTAAGAAGTCCAAAGAGTCCAGCCATTAATGAAGGTGACTAGAATCTGAAGTAAGGTTCAAGGGACAGAATGATAGTTAACATTTTGCTTCATCATTTTTTTACACAGGACTAAAGCAAAGCTTACCCACAGAATAACCCAACGATAAAAGGCCTACCTGGAACTCCTTTCATTTGCCTTATCATTTTTGTATGCAGGTCTATTGCAGAGCTCACAATATCTAAAGGATCATCCATCTTCCACTGCCAGCTCTTTCCTACGGGATTTGTGTGATGCCTCCAACAAAATACACATTTGTTGGCACATGCCAAACTTGGAGTTGTCTCCATGCACCTGATTAATTGAGTCAGATTTTCAGTCAGCAAGACTATCGCTGCTATATGTGTACGGCATGAAATGATTTCAACTATAGAGAAAAGTAGCAATGAACCTAAAAGTCCACGTTTCGACATCACATAATGACTACAAGGAGTCTTAATGTGATCAAAAGTTAAGACGAAATGGTAATATTATCATAATAATGATCCTCACACAAACAAGAGATGATGTTCTTAGTGGATTTCCCCCATGAAAGTGTTAGAAGGGGCATCTCCTCACAGCAAGGCACAAAAATGAGGCTTCCCGTTTCATTGCTCAGACAACACCCATTTTAGTGTCTCGCCATAAAGAAGATATAGTGGTTCAAATGATAAAATACATATCAAAGACAATGAATCCAGATTTGATTAGTAAAATGTTGCTAGATTTCTTTGACGAGTGGTAAATAGCACATGGTATTATATACAAATCATACTTCATACCTATCAATAAGAGATACCAAACATTTACCGGCTCTACCCTACTTTCTTATCAAAGAATAGACAGTCACCTATGACTCTCGATGCCATAAAATGAGTGCTTGTAGCAACCTCCACGCCCTCTAAGCTGTGACTTGGTCCATCTGCACAATTTAACTCCACTATGCGAACCAATAATCTTATAGCCCTGCAAAGATAGTGCAAATGAAAAATGAAACTAACAGTATGATGAATAAAGTTACGCAAATCCAAACATAATCCGAATAAAGTTACGCAAATCCAAACATAATCCAAGACACCAAACCATATTTGTAACCAAAAATCAGCAAGCATGAACTACTAAGTTCTCTGTGAACAAGGATATCGCAATATGACAACTCATTTTATGATTATGAATTTCCTTCAGAGAAAAGTAAAACATTGTGCCTTTTTAGCGGAAGATATAAAGGTCTCCATTAGGCCAATAGATCATTCCTTCACTCAAGCTACAAGCAGCTAATCTGCAACACCCATTTACACATAAATGCCGGTAAGCTTGCTCATAGTAATTATTTTTTCTTCCACCGAAGAAATAACTGACTATTGAAAGCAGAAAAAAATTTAAGAAGCGTTACAATAGAAAGCTGGAAACACTGACAGGAAATCTTCACAATTTAAAAGACAGCTAAATTGGAAAATAAATCTACAACAAATTGGAAATGCTGGGGAAATTTGTAAGGTAAACTGAAAATTCAAACAGAAAGGCCTGAGAATCTTCGAAAAAGCATCCACTACTGAATGAAAGTAATTTAAATAAGATTACCTGCTTCTCCAAGCTAGCTCTAATCACAGGAGTCACCATTTCCTTTTCACCGTTCAATTTCCCATTAGATTTTACCACTGCTGTAGATTTTCTTGAAGGAGCTTTTCCCGCAATGTCTTCAAGATCTACAACACCCGATTCCCCGCCATTCTCTTCCCCATCCTCCTCATCCGTATCGCTGATCATCTCGTAGTCACTCTCATCCTTACCTCCATACCCACCAATAAGCTCACTATCCAAATCACCCCCGTTCAAAATCCTAATTAACTTTTCACTCCAAGCATCAAACACTTGATCCAAATCACCGCAATCAACATCCCCTTCCAACACAGGCAAAACCTCCGCAGCCCCCAATGCTCTCATTCTGTTCGAAAACTCCTTCGCCACAGCATTGAAGTTCTCTCCATAAGCTCGGCTACCGACGCCGAACACAGAAAATCTACACTTACTAAGTAACAGAGAGCCGACTCTGAAATCCTCAGCGCTCTCAGCCAACCAATTGGCCAAAAATCCGCCGTTTGGGGATGGCTTTCCATCTTCCCAAGTGGAAGCGACGATCAAAACTAGAGTTTCTTTATACAAGTCTTCGGGCTCGTAGTCCTTCGGATCGACGAGATCGAATGGGAGATTATTGGAAGTTAGGAGATCAAAGAGGCGTTGAGCTAGGATTTTGGAAGTACCGGTTTGGGAGACGAAGAAGAGCTTGCCTCTGGGAGGAGAGAGGTTAGGGTTAGGGTCTTTTGTGGAGGGGAGGTTTCTGAGAAGTTTGAGGCGGCGGGATTTGTAGAAACAGTACAAGGTGGTGGCAGAGAGGAGGGCGAGGAGAGCGAGATGAGAGGCGGCGGAGGGAGAGGACACGGTGGTCATTTCGTTCAATGGTTTTGGCGTTTTCGCGCGTCAAAGGGGAGGGGAGTTGATAACTCAGTTTTATTTGCAGTGAAGTGTCGAAGGGGGAAATGGATGAAACAGAGACTCGGGTAACGAACAGGTTCGGAGCTTCGGATTCGGGTAGGATCCGTTTTTATTTATTTATTTATTTAAAGGAATCACTCTAAATTGAGAAAGTCTACACACACAGACATTTGTGTACAGATCAGAACACACGTGCATTTGTAATTA
Organism: Arbutus unedo; assembly: GCA_014822125.1. Lineage (NCBI taxonomy): Eukaryota > Viridiplantae > Streptophyta > Magnoliopsida > Ericales > Ericaceae > Arbutus > Arbutus unedo. The sequence continues at coordinate 3,826 of JABCMJ010007498.1, forward strand.
TTCGATGCACATGAGACCTACAAAATAATAATAACACGTGCATCAAATAATTCTTAACAGATATGTATGTAAACTTGTACATGAAAATTGTATTTGTAAACTTGCAATTATATTTATAAAAAATAATTGTACAAAACAATAAACATTATCAAAAACGAAAATACAAGAAAATCCAAAGGTCCAAATAACCACAACCCCCCTCATGCATGGGCAACACAAGAATTACAAACGGTTGACACAAAAGGTCGCAATCCCACGAGAATGAGCTAATTTTGAAAACTCGTTTTTTGTTTAGATTGCTGGTTGCAAGTCATCCCCGTAAAGCCAAAATATAATCTGATTTTGATTGTTCTTTGACAACAGAAAGAATAAAATGAAAGTACCAAAATCAATATCAATTCAGACGAAAAAATAACTACATATTGTGCGCAAACTTAAATACTCAATCTAATGACTCAAGAGTCCCAAATGAGAAGGAAGGGGAAGAAAAAAGAATCATAATATAGATTTCAGGTACAATACTATTAAAATATAATTAGGTTATCTCGTTGAGCACTCGATAATCAATGCACAAGGCTCTCTCTTCTTCTGAAATAAAACAAAAGCTCCTCAACCTTTTTCCCAACAAGATAGGGAAAAAAAAATGATGTCCGAGAGTCATCAACCAACTTACAAGCTCCAGGTGTTGATGGGAATGAGCCCACTCACTCCTTTTCTTTATCTTCTCTTCTTTCCCTAGTTTCCAAACAGAGTATTCACATTCACATTCACAACCATCTTATCCACACGCAGTCTCTAAAGGAAGTCTAAATCAGGGGGCAAAAGGGAGGTACACAAGTAACACAACACCAGCTACCCATAAAAGAAAACCCTAAAAACAAAATGGATACGTCACTGGGGGAGGAAACTTTAATTACAAAATATTCAGATAAAGTGTGTGCACATCCACCTTCTTTGTAACCTACTGAAGTAAAACTTCAGTAGAACTGCATCCTTGGCTTCTTTTCTATAAATCAATTTAAGTTCGCTTGTCATACAAGGAACTAATAGCATTCCAAGTCCATTAACAAGCCTCCTTTGGAAACTTCAGGGTTTGCGAAAGATGAAACCATTATTGTGAAGTGTCGGAGGAAACGGGATGCATAGAAAGAGGAGCAGCTTGAGCTTCGGGGAGAGACGTGACAGGAGAATGCTGTGGCGAGCTTGAATCGGGAGCCTTTTCCCGAGACGCATGCATGTTGACCTTTATCCTGCATTATAAAGCAATGTCAAGTCATTTTATGCCGGTATTTTATTTGTTTCTTTACTCGGCTTCATGGCCTGATCCCTGTTTCAATAGCTATTAACCTATGTTATATGGACTCTGGCATGCGCGTTGGGTGAGTATGTATCTAGCTATTGGATTCATCTAATCTCTATGCTGTCAAGGACATAGAGAAACAAAATTTCGTATTTCATAATGTATTTATCCTGTTTTTTAGCATAAATGCGTCTGAAAAAGCATTCTGTGCCAGTATGATGACGCCGTTATGCATAGTTCTACAGTAAGCTTGAACAATAAAAATTTTATTGCTTAATGTCCAATATGCAATCGATTCGATTAAAATGGAAGGCCGCTAAGGGCTGCTTGGCCATCTGATGATTGATAGTTCCTGTGGATGGAAAGGAAGTCTGCTATTCTTCCTTGTCTTGACTTCCAAACACTAGCACTTAAAAGGGTACTTGAAACATTTAGAAGAGTCCATATAATGTAGCACTCAGTAACATCCCAAATCACAGTTCAAAGGGACATTCCTATGTCCAACTGAAAACAGGAGTGGCAGAGACTCAGCCCATCCAAAACAAGCTTGTGTGCAAGAGTAAATTTAAATGAGATTTACCTGTTGTGAATATTTACATATTCATCGGTCTCGTCCAATATCTCCTCCTGACACAAAAAACCATATGCAAAATGAGATTGGCTGGTACGACTGAAAGACAATAAAGCAAGTGATGTTCAAGTAGCATTCCTAAAACCAAATATGTTGTTGAGCGATTGGAAGGTGCAGACGCAATCATCATACATCAATAACTGTTTACTTCGAAATGATACAACGATGAAAGAAGAAGCGGGCTAAGTGAAAGAACTCATGGAAAGAGGTTTAGGAAGTATCCCAATAACATCGGTAAAAATAAAGACATCAGAGTTCTTGGAAAGGTGATAGAAGTGAACTGTTGTTGGGGAAGATTAAAAGAACAAAGAGGCTTAAAAAGCCAAACCAAGGAGCAGTTCCCTATTTCACTGTCAAACAGACCAAATCACATGAAATATTCACTTCCTCTAAATGAAATGTCTTAACAAGCACCAGTAAAAGATTTGAAGTCCTTGGCTTGTTTTCTGCAACACTGTCCTCAAAATGGAGCTCACACATGTTGCACGTGCACCATTCTGGTAGAATAACTGAATAACCATAAAGGTCAGGTCCACTCAGCCTGCCCTATTGACAAAAAGGACAGAATTGAATAAAAATACCCCCAGTTCAGTCCCTGTTGAAAAAACTCCTGGAGGGGTAGACAGGCCATAGACCTAACCTTTTGCATACAGGTAAAGAGTGGCCGCCCTCAGGCAGATCTGGACATCATTATTATTATTGTTGCATTTGTCATCAATGTGATATCTATCTAGGGAAGGTGCAAAAAGAAACATCATATTACCAAGCAAAGTAGTGGATTCAAATCACTGCATGCATACATACATATATATAGATACATATATGTGTGTGTGTGTGCATGCATACATACGTATATATAGATACATATATGTGTGTGTGTGTGTGTGTACACACACACACAAACTGGGATCTTGATGTATGCATACCTGAAGAAGCTCTTCGATGACATCCTCCATCGTTATAACTCCCACAACCACTTGATTGGGAGGGAACTCGGGAATAGGAGTATTCTCCACATCTAAAATGCAGAATGAACAACCTCTGTGCCGCTTCTTATATGCAGGAGTAGGTGGGGGACTTCTCATCTTCTGTTGATCGCCATCACTCTTACCCATGGCCATGTCAGCATCATGTGACTCAAATTTCATTCCCAGATTCTGAATACCAGCAGCAGGATCTGTCTCATTATCGACTGATGTGTAAGAAGGTAACGCAGACATGTATCAGATATTAGATAAGGGGTAAAAACCAAGAACACAAAAACCCAATTGCAAGTGCGCACACACGGAAATGATAAAAGCATAAAGGATCACTAATCCCCCAATTTCAAGAAAATATAAGAAGAGGTAAAAGGATTTAAAACAATATGATTCAAGAAGTATCAAAAACCTCAGACAGATTTTGTAACAAAATCTTAATGGCACAAAGAAAGTTGGGATGGATAGGATAAGAAACACATTGAATGTCTGATTGAGGATTTTTCCTTAAATCATGACGGACCACTGTATAGCCTAGAAGTAGAACTCTTTAGCAAGTAAAAGTACACATGGGGAACCAGGGATATAAGGATTCAAAGTGTTCACCTTCTTTAGATTTATTTGGAGAATCATTGTCACTGTAGACAACAGCAATGTGGCTGTGACCCTTCTGAAATTCATTCAGAATATCATAAAGAGGCATTTTCTCTGAAATCCTGAAGAATGCATAAGATAAGGCGCACACAACGATAATAAAATAAGCCCCTTTCTCCCAACATAAAATATATACACACACAGACGGATACACATTTGTGGACTCTATACCCATTTCTGAGCAGCAACTGCATCACAGAATGAATATACCCCCCGAGAATATGACACATACAATATACAGGCAAACTACAACTAAATGTAATATCTGCCTGAAACAGCAAATTATGGACTAGGCATTACCATCTCATTGTCATCCCTACACTGACCTTGAGTTCAGAGTTCAGACTAATCTGACTAGGGACCCAGTATTAATCCCTCCTTTATCCATCAACAGTCAACGGATTTACACTGATATCCAGTATCAGTCTTCCTCGCCGCATAAAGAAAGTACCCATTGCGCAGTAAACTAATTTTATCGGGGATGACTACTACTATTTTACAGTACTTCACCTGGGTGATTCAAGATACTAGCCAAGGAAAATTACACTTGCAAATTACTTGAACTATGCACCTCATTCCAAAAGCCTAAAACTTCAAATACGGCACAATCTTTGCAGATTGGTGAACCCAAAATGGAAATAGATAGGCATGATAAAGTCCTATACCCGAATTTGCAATTCTCAACTCAAAAAACAATGCTATAAGCTATCTGACCTAGACAGGTCAAGAAACCAGATCTCTGCCCCTGATCTCTAAAGAACCATATAAATCATGTTTAATGAAAAACAAGAGTGACTACTCTCACATAATAAAAAAATGCATGAGAAATGAGATTCATCCTTACCGGGGAATTTTTCGTATTAACATTTTCCTGAGAGGAAGTGCACCTTTTGGGCCCACTGCTAAGAGATTTTTAATCTACAGATGTTAGAGACGATAAATTTAGTCCACTCATAACCCATAAAAAACAGAACGGATCATCTATAAGACTATAACCCATAGGTAAGAAAGGGTAATTACGAAAATGATGTCTAAATCTGACGAGAGACATGCAATGACTAACCATGCTGTTGTATGTAAAACAGAGATGCATGATTTGAACTTCAATCTACCACTTAAGAGTATCAATCAGTTAAGTCTATTATGCATTTACACGAGAATTCTGTCGATTCATTTAAACAGAGCATACCAAAGCACGATCATGCAAACAAGTCTAATTAGAGGCAAAGTGATTTCCTACATTTTGTCCTTTGGTGTGCATTAATGATGCCTACACGAGATCAAAGATACGCAGTTTTTGGTCACCTAAGGTTAAGTTATATCGACTGATGCAACTGTTTTGCATAAATCTTCATGGGTGACTAAGAATAAATGATAAGGCCCTAAACAACATGCTCAGAGTCAGTTTATTCACTTGACATAAAGTACGATTCACAACCTAGATCATAAACATCTAGATGCAAGCATGGACACGTCCAGCAGCCTCACATATTAATGTCCAACATGTTTCGGACACAGACGCAACACTCTACTCTCCGGAAATCGATAGGACATGCCTTAATAGGTTTCTAGGTTTTTTAGTCGGACACTATACAATGTCTTGGGGACACCCAAATGACATGTTCGGGACACATGTAAAGGCACAGGTGCAATTTTTAAAAGTTGGCCCAAAGTCCAAATTTCTTTGGATTTTTATTTTGTGCATAGCTATATAATAACGGTAGATCTGAATCATCATTATGGGAATACAATTTCTGGTTTCTTACCTTAATTTGAACGGTCTATCTATGAAACTAATATATTTTGTGTTCGACATGTCCCTAAAATGTCCAAGTCCTAGTTTTTGTGACTGCATCAGTGCTTCTTAGCTAGTATGATATTGTCCAGGTCGAAAAGTAATAAGACCCCTATTGAATGAAGAAGTTTCAGAAACAAAGAAGCTAAAACCTTATCTAAGCACAACATAAGCTTGCTTCAGTCTTAACCATGTATACATGTGATTTGGAAAATCTGATGCTATTACCAAAAGTGGATTCAACATCCATAATCAAGGATATCACACCCTCCAAAAAAACTCCCAGGTTTTAATCTGAGGAAATGAACAATATATGTAGATCTAACTGCACAATATCAGATGTAACATGCAGAAGAAAAAGAATTACCAGAACAACACCAACAATATTAGTTGGATTTCCAGCATAAACAGGAACTCTACTATGACCCATTGTCATTATTGCATTCAGTGTCTCCCTAATTAGATAGACAAAGAGAGGTTAGAACATAAGAGTAATGTGCAAGATGTGATGGTGGATTCAACGAGCAGCCATAACCCACAAATTAAGAGTTGCATCCAGATCAAGGGAAAATGCCTTCGATATGGGGGTCATGGCATCTTTTGCTGTCTTTTCAGTCAATTCAAGTGCACCAGCGATGATAGTAGTCTCATCATGTGTTAAGTCTCCACCTTTCCCAGCCTAATAAGTGAAAAGAATATGCATCAGAATTCACCTTTTTATCGGAACTATAAGTCATAAGGATGATGATTTGTTTATAAAACAGATGAAACAGAAAAAAATATAAAAGGTATACTGTTAATGAGAATCAAAGAAAAATACAGTACCTCATTGCCATGAAAATTCACAAATGTCTTAAGCTCTGCTCTGCGTAGAAGAACAGCATGTCCCTTACCCAGCATCCAATCCAAAACCTAAGTATAAGGTTAACCGACAGAGGATGATGAGAGGAAGACTTACTAGCTCAACCAAGAAAAAAATAGAAACAAGTACGGTTTCGTCTCAAATTAACGGTCAAGGAATAAGGAAGAACAAGAAAAATATAACTCGCATGCATTACACATTCCAGATTACACAAAAAAGAAGGAAAAGATTAGAACCAAAAGAAAAAATGCTCAGCTCCACTCAAATAAATATTTTACTGCAACCTCTGATACATATAAGTTTTAATTTCTACCTTTTTTCCTCATTTCCCAATAATCAAAAATAGAAAATAAGCAATTCAACTTTGCATTCAATTCATATGAAAAGACTCCCCACCCAAGCCGAAGCAAACGCAGATATAGAAGTTCTAACTCATAAACATACTAGGCATATCAATAATTCGTTACTGGTTTAAGCATCTATACCTTACTAATAGGATAAGCAACAGGGAAGAATGCCCAGAGTAGAGCATGGACAAAAGGTGCCAAAGTGGACCCAACTTTCAACCCATAACGGGTACAAATTGCTTGAGGCAAGATCTACAATCAGAAATAAAGGAAGATCAGGAGACAGGCTCGGAAACAAAACCATGGCCAAATTATTTTCACGATAGATCACCTCTCCAAACATGAGGATGAGAGTAACTGATATCAAGACTGCTGCCCACGAAGGCACAAGCCTATCCAAGAATATGGGAAGAGACTACATAGGACAAAATAGAGAGTGAAGCAATAACATTTCAAGTGCATGAAACAACTAGTAGTAACTATCGGTCGGCTGAATGAATTTTCACAAACCTCCATTGCCAAAGAGTTTCCAATCAATAATGTACACAGCAAAAGGTGCTGGTTCTTCACGACTGAAAATATCTTAGCTGCAGACAATGAATCAGATTACTTCAGATCACTGATAAAAGAGAGAATATACATATTTCTTGGGTATTCAGGTTTCTCTAAAGCAAAATTTTCTTCTTCCTTTTTTCAGTGAGTAAATCAGAGTCTCTAATAAAAGGACACAGCGGAGAATACACATGCATGTATACCAACAAAAAAGGGGAATGTATATACAAAACTACTACTTATAAACCCTCCCAAAGTGTCACTGAACAAATTCTGGCTTAGTTTCTGCAGATTCAATGTCATGGTCAGAGGGAGAGCCACCAGCAAGTTATGGATCGAGTTGGCACTCCTTAGTTGCATGCATCGCAAACTGATTGGATCTATCTACTAATTCAATCTTATGCAACTTCTCTAATGCATTCTTGGGACAGCTCCAGCCCTTACCTTCCACCCATATCTAATTTAAATCTGTGAAAACTCCCTCTTCACTACTTTACTCGAGTACATCTCGAAATTAATTTTACTCATTTTTTAAATCAAGGGAAATTTCATATATTTTTCAAAGAAGTCAAGGGCGATGATCTGACCCCTAAATTTTCAAGACTATTTTACCATTTGTCAAATTATACCTTTTTTTTAACCAAGTGTTCCCTTACAATCGGTTTCACTTAGTCTAGCCCAGGGCCCCCGAAAAAAGATGGGGAACCGGCAACTCCAACCCTCTGATCTCAACCTGGTTCGATTTTTTTTTCCCATCAAGACTGGTGTTAAGTCTGCCGAAAACCAAAGGTCAAACTAATTTCCTATATAAAGAAAGATGTGGGGCTGTCAGATTTGGATCGAAATGGAATCCCCGAAAACCGGGGCTGGAGTATTAGACTTGTACTGCTGCGAGGATGCTAAAATCCGAGTAGATTCATTGGAGTTCTTCGTTTTTACTCAAAGTACAGTATGAAGTCAACCTGTAACCTAAACTGGGATAGCTCAAAGCTGGTTCAGAACTCAGTTCGGGTCAGTCCCGGAATCAGCACAAGTTAGGGCCCAAAAACATCATCACTCCTTAATTTAGACTTCCTTCTACCAACTCTCAAAACGTAAACCATTAAGGTCAACCGCAACTTTAATTCACAACTCGGTGAGTCTTCCCAACCCTGAACCCAGTGAGTTTTTCACGTAATTGACACTTCATAGGTTTTGTTCTCCACAACAATTTCACACCTAAATACCAAATTCTCTGTATAACCGAACTGAAGCCAATTTGAACCCCAAATCAGAATTGCTATATAATTGGTACGTATAGCTACAGTCATGCATATATATTCACATATACCTACATATACACATATACATTTGTGTGTATGTGTGTGTGTGTGTATATATATAGCGAGAGAGAGAGAGAGTACAGGCGTGCAGGCGATCTTTGGGACGTCCGGCCTTCATGAGGACTTCGAGGTCGACGAGGCCAAGAGACATGAGGCCGAGGGTTAGACCAGCCATGAGACCGGCGAAGGCCACCAGACATATGATTACCGCTACGTAGAACACGAACGTCAACCCGCAGCACGCCACGTGCGCTGCCATCTCTCTCTAAGCTGTAATCTCTCTCTCTCTCTCTCTCTCTCTCTCTCTCTCCGAAATTGGAGGTTTTGGAGGTGGAAGGAAGGTTCCTCTGTCACTTTTGTGTTAATCTTTGACCTCTGTTTTTTATTTCCAATTCAGTAGCCTCGATTCGATCAGAACTCGAATATGCCACTGAATTGCCAGTAGCCCAGTACGTTCAGAGGGATTTTTATAGTGTGTATCTCTTTGGTAGCAACCAGTTTCTTACTAAGTGAATCTCCACCGTCCAATTTGAACATATATTTTGATTTTTTTTTGTTTGGCTCGATGTAATTTTTTTTAATTGTTTGATCACGTAGGGAAAAAATTATTTATGACAATTTTAGAAATGATACGCATGCAGATACAATACAATACGAATACAATAATGGGAGAAAATTTAAAAAAATAAGATCTAAGTACGACTATAATGTGTTGAATTAAAATATAATCTTACTTTTTGTGCTATTTTTAAGTTTACTTAATTACTTATTTAATTATTAAAATTAAAAAATATATAAATCCTGTGTCACTATTTGCTCCCTAATTTGCCATCCAATACGAATAAGACATGTCACATTAATTGGTGAATTCACACACAATCAGTAGACACGTGAATAATAAAGCGGCGTCGTTTAATATTCCATGACAATTATTTAACTATTACCAATCTCACACCAAGAGATACGACATTTGACTTGCATGAACAGTTATTCAACTGCTAAGCATTCACATCCACTAAGGAGTGAAACACGAAGGGACGTGATCATGAGTAGTTGCATAAAATAGAGGGAAATATGGACAAACGGTTATGCATACACAACCATGATTAGAAGGCGAAGAAGTTGTTCAAATTTCAGCGAAAAAATTAGGGGGTGTGAAAAAACGATCAAGTATTGAAGTTGTCTATAAATATGAGATACAGTCAAAGATCGAAATGAATTTGGACACCTTTAAAAACTACTTGTGTTTATACTTGCATTTAGTTTTCTCCTAAAGCTCTTCGTGTAGGTATAATTGTACTTATTTGTATTTATAGCATTTAATGTAGTGGAGTAGTTATTCGAAAGTAGTTGAATCTTTTTGTGACTTTTCAAATATAAGTTTGTTATTAAATTTACCATTTGAAATAATGTTTCATTTTATTCTCTCCTAACTATTTATTTTATGTTTTTAGTTTTGAATTCCACGGTCAACCCTTAAGATTTTTTTTAGTTGAGATAAAATAATAGATAACATAAACGCTTGATAATTATTGATTATTAATTGTCACATTAAATTTTATAAAAAATATAATTACAAATATTTTCTAGTACGAATATAAAATATAATTATTGAGAAAATTTGTGTATATAAATTTTTGTGCTCTGATATGGACACTAATATATATGAAACAATTTGATGTATATAAAGTTCATAAAATAGTCAAAATCTCATGCAAATAGGATAATTTTGAATACATTTATATTCAATTTTGTGAAATAATAGGTGTAGTCTTGGTTCGTTTGGCATAATTATTAGATCTAATTTGGCCAAAAGTATCTAGTACTATTGTCAAAGTTTTTTTTCTCAATTTTTATCAAGTTTGTTTTAATTTTTTTGAATCAATTAATTATCTTTATAAAAGAAATTTAAAAATAAAAATATAATTAAAAATTATAAAAGACAAAAAAATTCAAAAAATATTGTTTTTTTCTTTTTTTTTTTTAAATTTCAATCCCTATTATTATGTTTTTTTACTCATCGATGAATCAAAAAACGAAAAAAATAACAAAAAATCATAAAAAAATTACAAAATATTAGCTGCCTTTAGAGAGAGAAAAAAAATATAGTATAAACTCAACCTAATTGTGCTTGGCATATGCCGTGGTGGGCCACCCTAATAAAATCAGGCGGCTTATGGGACCGCAAATTGAAGAGAAATGAACGCAACTACCTCATGACATATATATATTGTCCGGATAAGGGTTGGCTTTTGCCCCAGTTACTTCCTCATACTCAAGTTGAGTTTTTTTAATTATATAATTTAGATTATTCGAATCAATTAATGTACACTTCAATTAATCTCTAAAAAATTATTTTTATTGTTTACTGATCCCATAAAAATTAATAACATCTAAAAAATTTTGAACCTGAAACATTAAAAAAAAATAAAAGATATTGATAATCAGAGCAACTCATTAGGGTTATCGAAGTTGAGATTGGGTTATAAAATCAGTAAGCTTGGTGGAAGAACCAACATTATCAATTGTATCGTGCGACATTAAAAATAATATTTTATATTGATTTTTTTGTTTTTTATTTGCTGTAAAATTGCCGCTATAGATTATATATATGCATACAAAGTTCAGGTTAGTTTATTTATATTTGATCTCTCAATAAATATTCAATTTCTATTATTTAGTCAATCCTTAAATGTTAAGGTTAAGAGTCATAATTTTGAATAAAATTTCTTGTGATGTACACTTACGTTGTGTGATTAAATAAAATTAAAAAAATATATTCTACGGCGATTTTTCCTTCAATCAATTTTATTCAACTTAATGATGACCTAAATAAAATTTAAATAAATAATAAATTGCGTGAACTTGGTTCAATCAAATAATAATATTTTGATGCAAGAATTTCAATTATGCCTGATCAATTTGTCCATTCTGATTATAGTGGAATAATGATAAAGAAAAGGGAGAGAAGAATTTACAGTGTGTATTAACATATTTTTTTGAATTTCTCAAATAATATTTTTTAATAAAAATTTATATTAAATATATAAAATAAACCATCACAACTTAAAAATAAACAATTAAACATAAAAGATAAAAGAAGATAATTTTAATTTCAATTTATGTCTAATTACCTTAAAAAAATATTAACTGAATTTAAAAAAAATACGGACCGGTACAATACCGACCGGTATTGGTTGGAACAGACCTTAACATGTCAGAACAGTGGTCGGAACGGTACGCCGGTGGTTTGATACTGTTACGAGCCCGATACGAGATGTACCGACAAATACAAAACGGGATAAACAACACTGGTGCCAACATCATGTATGCTGCTCGTCACGCCAATTGAATAAGTTGCCCATCTCTTGCCTTCATGAATCACAAGTAACTATTTAGTCCGATTGAAAATTGTCACGTGAAATCTCAGACTCTAATATCACCGCACATTTATGTGGAGTTTAAAACTAAGAGTGTGTTCGGTTGAATGTTTATAAAACGATTTTTGGAAGAAAAAAAACTCTGAGATGTTTTTTCGTATAAGTGTTTTAGAAAAAATTTAGGAGTTAAATTTTTTCGGCAATTTTGAGGTGTCTCTTTCTATCTCTTCTTTTATAGAGAGATGAAATTGTTTGAGAAAAAAATAAAAATATATAGAAATTTTTTTTCAGAAACTTGTTTAGGAAAAAATTTCTCAAACAAACGAACGAACACACTCTAAATTTATATGCCCCACATCAATGGGTGGTGGTGGAGTGGCACGAAGCACTAGACGAAGCTTGTCAAATAATTTTCCATGAGTCAGTGTACAAATAGAGGAATGTGCAGACAAATCTGGATCTGCTTCCTGCAACCAGGAAAATACAGTATTTTTGTCATCGTCCTCGTGGACTAAGTAGTAACACTTCCAGTTTTAACACTATTTAGATCAGTAATTAATCAGTCTCCGATCACGCGATGCCTCGACATCTCTAATTATCACACAATCACGAACAGTACATACACTTAGTCACGGATCCTACATAATTGTCTGATGATCAGGGGCCTAGGGGCACCAGGTAGGCATGCCCCAAGATCTTCAATTACCATACAATCATGTCCAGTACACACACTTAATCATGTAACTCGCATAATTGTCTGATGATTAGAAGCTTGGAGGTGTCAGGTGGGCATCCCCAAGATCTCTAATTACCACACAATCATGACCGGTACATACACTTAATCATGAACCTCACATAATACGTGATGATTAGGGGCCTCGGAGCTCCAGATAGACATGCCCCAAGATCTCTAATTACCACACAATCATGAGCATTACATACACTTAATCATGTACCTTGCATAACTGTGTGATGATTACGGGCCCCGGGGCACGGAGAGGGCATGCCCTAAGACGTCTAATTACCACACAATCATGAGCAATACGTACACTTAATCATGACCTCGCATAATTGTGTGATGATCAGGGGCCTCGGGAAGACGGGTGGGCATGCCCCAAGAGCAACCCATAATTGTCCATATTAGGACTTAGATGGGAACCACATCTGGTAATAGGCCATTTCAAGTGGGATCCATGACTGTTCACTTTTTCCACCTAAAGAGACAGGACAGAGAGGGAAATATAAAGCACATGAATTACGATAGTCGTGGACTCCTCATTACCTTCCCTTTCACTAAGGCAAAGTAGAAGCTTGGATACGGTTTGAGCTCCTCTCTCAAACGTTGGTTTTGTGTGTGGTTCTCTTTCGTTATCCCCCCAAACACACTTTCTTCTCTATATAATGCAACCACAGTCTCTTCTCCTATCTTCTCTCCTCTATTAGCCTTTCAGTAACCTGTGGTGAAAAAATCAACAACAATGTCAGGACACCAAACATGGCCACAAGAACTAGAGCTACCCGGCTTACTATTTACCGACCCGGTCCGGAAAATCCACGCGGATGTCGAGAACGAGTGGGACCCTCTCCGGACATCAGCATGTCAGACGGCTGCCGGAAGGGCCTTGTGGAAGCACGCGGTGAAGGATCCGCTCGCGGAGTTACTTGCAGGAGAAGTTTACCTGAGGGGTTTTTATGAGAAAGTGAAGAAGGATAGGCTCAGCAATGCCAGGGAAGTGTCTGGAGTGATTCTTGCTGTTAGGACCATGTGGTTTGACGCGAAGATTGAAGCGGCTGTCAATTCATTTTATGGGACTGGAGGGTCGCAGGTTGTTCTTCTTGGTGCAGGTTTGTGAATCTTATTCCACTTGTTCTTCCGTTTCTGTAACTTGAATGTTTAGAACAAATGCAGACAAAATAAATGGTGTCAAAAGAGTATGCTATTTTTGGCAGAGTGAGCAATCACCTAGGCGTTTCACCCTCTATGCCCTGACACAAGGAAGGTCACCTTCAGGTGGATCTTTGTGTGGTTTGTCCCGAGGCTCAGGGATCTCCTTTTCCAAAACAGATGTGCCCGGTTATGCTTCCTTTTGGTTAACAGCCTCCTTCCTTCCCATGTAGGAAGTAAGGAAGGATGCTAGTTATGGGTCCTCTCCTCTGGCCGAGTTACATTGATAATGGCCGGTCTTTTCCTCAAAGGTAAAGGGTGGATAGTGCTCTGAGTAGCAGTCTAATAGAACCAAGGCAAAAAGCACAAAACCACTCTTGATAGCTCATAAACAGATACCATTTCCACCAGCACAAACTTAAATATCATCTAGTGTAATTTTCAGCAAAGCATGTAGAAACTATTACTAAGTATAAAGTTATGTTGCTATTTTACTACTCCAAAAGGACAAGTCATGTATATTGACAAACAAATGGAAGGAGAAGAATTTTAAGGCATTCATAGAGATTACATGCATCTGATAAGAAAATACATTAGTCTTGGACTTCTCATTTTCAAATTGTTACATTCTGCTCCCTCCTGCCGAGACAGAATTTATCACTTTCTATCCTCTTGCTTAACAGACAAAGATTTACCTCGTGGAAAGGATTCCGAGTATTTCCATTTGTAGCTGTCAATCAATCCCTAGTTCAGTTTTTAGCTCTCCATGAGGCAACATGATCATGTCATCTCAGTGAAACTGCAAAGGGTAGTTGTCCCACAACATGGGCATTTACGTGAAGCAGAAATATGCACAATAAATCATTGAGAGAAATTCTTTCATGCATGTAAACAATCGAAACTTGGTATTGTTTAACCAATGCAAATTTTAGGCTGGTGGACTGTCAAAAGGGTTCGAGTTTCAATGAATATGTTTTCCTCCACGAAGATGCGCTACCCTTCCCCATTTTGAAAAATAATAAAGAGAACATCTATGATTTAAAATCCTAAGCAACATTCTAAGTGCAAACCCAAATTTGAGCAATTAAACTTTCTTATACTGCAGGAATGGATGCAAGGGCGTACAGATTGAGCTGCTTGAAAGAAAGCGATGTTTTTGAGGTAGACTTTCCAGAAGTCTTGCAAATGAAAGCCACAATTCTACAAGCAGCAGCAGAATCAACTAATTATCGCCAACACGCCACAACAACAGCAAAATCTCTAAGTAGAGTGGCTGCTGATATCACAGATAACAACTGGGTCCAAAAGCTTCAGAAATCAGGATTTGAACCAGAGAAGAATACAGTGTGGGTTTTGGAAGGCATCCTTTACTACCTCTCCCACTCACATGCCATGGGAGTACTGAAGACGATAGCTGAAAATTGCACTATTGCCCATACAGTCCTCTTAGCAGATTTCATGAACAAGCCATCAATCACTCTCTCTAGCTCTATGTTCCATTTCTATAGTGATTGGCCTGACCATCTCCTTCCATCCCTGGGGTTTTCTGATGTTAAGCTTTCGCAAATTGGTGATCCAGATGCTCATTTTGGGCTGTTGCATGATCCACTTAACCTATTCAACAAGCTTCGCGGGTTGCCCAGATCACTTCAAACCCACCCGGATGATGGAACACCATGTTGTCGGTTGTATTTGGTGAACGCTTCTGGTTCACCCAATTCAACCAGTCCGTAAAGAGCCAATTCCCTATACATTTTTAGATATTATACAGGTCTAACTCCGGACCATAGTTTTTAGGCATCATTCTTTGTTAGTGTTGCCACAGTAATACAAATTTGCACTTGCAACAAAACTGCAATATGTCCTTGTTCGGTGATTTCCAAAGCAAGTCATAAAGTGAGATATGTTGTACTTGTGTACAAAACATTTCCCATATCATTTTCCTAATGTACCTTTCATCTTTTTGAACAATCTTAGGATGGAAAAACTGCCCACTAATCCTCAATAACTTCTTATTTCATCTGTTTTTCAACTAAAAAAAATGTGGACGGTCACTTTTACTTCCAGAAGAAACAATATCTGCATCAGATTTTTCCATCTAAAGCAGGCTTTCTTTCCATTACAATCTAGAGGCCAAGTATAGCTAGCCAACAGCAAAGAAAGAACAATGGAGACCACATACAGGATGTTCTGGCCTTACATATTGTATAATATGGGGTCTCCCCCTCCAGCAGGATAAAAAAATAAAGGGCATCTTTGATTATTTTTCGCTCAATGAGGGCCACCTATCTAATCAACAGGACCATGCGATAGCGAGCAAATAGAGATCAATAGCTACACTCTTGCAAACTCTGTCTCTCACAACCCAAAGAAGAAAGGGAGAAAGTCGATAAGGAGAGGAAATTCGTCAACATTAGAGGAAGGGATATGTGCGTAGAAAAGCACATCTTGCAAAGAATCAACAGTGTCGGATTTTTAGGGAATAAAATTTGAAATTACTATTTCAGATTCTAGGAATTTCTGTTCCCTGTTTTCTAGCAGATTTTATTTGCTAATTTTATGGCCTTCCTAATTTGGTGGCCTTCCTCTACTATTTATTTTATAGCCGTCTCTCTTGAAATAATAATAATAACAATTATTCTTCTTCTAAAAAAACCTTCATGGTATCAGAGCCTCGTGCTATTTTGCTATTTTTCTGATGATGTCGTATAAGTCAGCGATGACCGGCACCTACCAAGCCACTGCTGAAGAGACTCAAACTCGGATGTCATCCCTTTTACCAAGGAGCAATTAGAGCACCTATACCAATTGTTTCAATCTCCAAAACTGACTGGTTGCTCCAAATTGTTCGCATCCTATCGTCCGTGGCGCAGGCAATAAAAAGGTCAAAATTGCAGATGGTTCAATCTTGGTAATTGCCGAGATAGGAACTATCATCAAACTCACTCCATTGTTAACCCTCCATGATGTGCTCAATGTCTCCATTTGTTTTGCAATTTGTTGTCCATATTATCTCGGATCATCAATGTCAAGCTAATCTCTACTCTTCTTATTGTAAGTTTCAGGAATTGACCACGGGAAGAATGATGGGCAGTGCTAAGGAAAAAGATGGACTCTATTACTTTGACAATGGACCTAACTCGGGTAGACAATGTCAAAGTACTTGCTTAAATTATGTTTCTGTTTCCGAAGATAATGATATTATGTTATGTCATTATAGGTTAGGCCATCCTAGTTTTTAGTATTTAAAATACTTATTTCCCAATTTATTTCGGAATAAAAGTTCATCTTCTTTTCAATGTGAAGTTTGTCAGTTTCGTAAACATCATCGTGCATCCATCCCCACCCAACCCTACAAACCAACTACACCATTTACAGTGATTCATAGTGATATCTGGGGCTCACGTAGAACATCTACGTATTCTAGCAAAAAATAGTTTATAACCTTTATTGATGATTACACAAGATTAAATTGGGTTTACTTGATGAAGGAAAAATCTGAACTGAAAATAATTTTCAAAAAATTTTACACCATGGTACAAACACAATTTCAAAAAAATATTCAAATATTGCGAAGTGATAATGGTCGAGAATATTTTAAAAATATTGTGGGGCAATTTTTTCTTGAAAAATTAATTGTTCATCAAAATTCTTGTGTCGACAACCCGCAACAAAATGGTTTGGCTGGAAAAAAAACCCAACACTTACTGGTAGTGGCTCAGGCATTGCTTTTTACCAATCAGGTACCTAAATATCTTTGGGGTGATGCCATTCTTATTGCTACCTATCTCATAAACAGAACACCTAATAAGGATTACCAAAACAAAGATTCAGCTGTGTTTCATGATTTTTTCCAAACTGAAGACCTACAAAATAATTCTTCGCCAACGTTGATTATTCAACCTGAAAATCAAGCTTTATTATATCAGGAAAAAGTGAGTCGAGTTTTTTAGATATTGAAAAGGTAGGTCTTCCTACAGTGCCACCTCAAGATGTTAATGACCTTGTAATGATTAACAAAGGAGAAATAGGAAAAAACAAGACAGCATTGGTACCATATGACATTGTCTACTCGCGACAGAGGACAACTCAAAAGAAAGGTTCTTCCAATTTTCGCACTGCCCAGAATCCGTAAACCCTCCAGGTAATGTCCTCACTGAGCCTTTACCTCATGTTCAATACATTTCATCTTTGAGTTATGAGTCCTCTAGTCATGAACCCGAGTCCGGTTTCGATCCTAAGTTCGATGATTTTGAACTTTCCATTGTTGTCCGGAAGGGTGTGAGGTCATGCACCCAGCATCCATTGTCCAATTACATGTCATATGAAAATCTCTTACTTGTTTTTTGAGCTTTTACCTCTCAATTGTCTTGTATGGAGACTCCTAATATTGTGTAGAATGCTCTGAAAGTTTCCGAGTGGAAGGAGGCTATCTTTGAGGAGATGAAAGCTCATTGTTGGAACTTGTTGCTTATATGAAGAGGGCCAGAAGCCGAGCGTATACCCGATTTTTGGAGAATCATGTAAATCTTGTATTGATCTCTTTACTGTTTCATATTCTATATTGTGTGTGTGATTGCTGATTGCGCTTACACTCTTGAGAAAAATAGCGCGTGGGAGTCTGTTGATCTACCAAGAGGAAAGACAACTGTCGATTGCAAATGGGTGTTTATAGTCAAGTATAGATTTGATGGCTCTCTAGAACGGTATAAAGCTCAATTGGTCGCCAAGGGATTCACCCAGACCTATGTCATTGATTACTTGGAGACATTCGCTCCAATCGCAAAGCTAAACTCTGTAAGAGTTCTTTTGTCACTTGCAGCTAATCGTAACTGGCCTCTGCTACAGTTGGACGTAAAAAATGCATTTCTCAATGGAGACCTGGAGGAAGAAGTGTACATGGATGCACCTCCAGGATTTGGTGAAAAGGTTGGCCCAAAGGTGTGTAAACTAAAGAAGTCCTTATATGGATTAAAACAGTCATCAAAAGCTTGGTTTGAGAAATTCACTCAGTTTGTTAAAAGTCAAGGATATACTCAAGGGCAAGGTGGTCATACGATGTTTATAAGATTTCACAGGATGGGAAGATAGCGATTCTGAATGTGTATGTAGACGATATAATTCTCACTGGAGATGACGTACTTGAGATGATCTGATTGACGACTTCACTCTCATCAACATTTGGGATCAAAGACTTAGGATCTCTGAGATATTTCCGTGGAATGGAGGTTGCTCGGTCGAAGAAATGGATTGTTGTCTCCCAATGGAAGTATGTCCTTGACCTCTTTAAAGAGATTGGGATGAGCGGTTGTAGGCTAGCAGACGCTCCAATCGATCCCAATTAGAAACTTGGAGATGACAAGGAAAGTGATCCAGTGAATACAATTTGGTATCAAAAGTTGGTGGGAAAGTTAATTTACTTATCACATACACAGCTCGATATTGCTTCCATTGTGAGTTTGGTAAGCCAATTTATGCACTCACCCCATGAGAAACATTTTGAAGCAGTTTATCGGATTCTCAGATAGTTGAAAAGTACACCAGACAAGGGTTTACTCTTCCAAAAGACCACACAGCAGAACATAGAGGCATACACTAATGTAGATTGGGTATGCTCGGTTATTGACAGGAGATCCATGTCAGGATACTATACTTATGTCTGGGGAAATATGGTCACATGGCGAATCAAGAAACAAAATGTGGTTGCAAGGAGCAACGTCGAGGCAGAATAAAGAGCTATGGCTAGCGGAGTTTGTGAGATGCTATAGTTGAAGAGAATTTTTGAAGAACTGCGGATGTCGGTGAACATGCCAATGAAGTTGTATTGTGACAACAAAGTTGCTATAAGTATTACTCAAAATCTAGTACAACATGTAGAGATTGACAAACACTTCATAAAAGAGAAGATTGATAGTGGAGTTGTTTGCAAGCCTTTTGTTCCTAATACTCAACAAATAACCGATATCTTCACTAAAGGACTTTTCATATCTGTTTTGGAGCTCTTTATAAGCAAGTTGGGCATGATTTGAGGGGGGTGTTGGATTTTTAGCAAATCAAATCTGCTAATTGATTTGTTGATTATATGACCTTCCTGATTTGGTTGCTAATTTTGTGGCCTTCCTAATTTGGTGGCATTCCTCTACTATTTATCTTATAATTGTCTCTCCTGAAATAATAATAAGAACAATTATTATTCTTCTAAAAAATCTTCAAATAGCAATCAGTCCTCGAAATCTAGGGAAATACCTAATAGTCCGAGGTAGTATCTCTCTTACCAAGAAAAGACGTCACATAGATTAGACGATCCAAAGTGGATAGATGGAAAAGGCAAGGGCCTTCGAAGGCCAAGGCGGGTCAAACAGAGGATAGGGCTTCAGTTGGTCTATAAAGTCCAAAAAAGGCTAATAGAGTTGCAAAGAAAGGGAAAAGGAGGGCAAACAAGATCAATAACAAGAAAAAAGTAGCGAACTGTACGATCATACGGACTGCTACATTATCAAAGTTTTGATTAAGAGCTCTGTGACAAACTCAGAACACATGTTTTCCCTCCCTCTCTCACTATTTCAAAATTTTTTTACAAGGAAACCCATAGCCAAGGAGTGGCTAATTATGAGTTGACTAATGCACCATTCCAGATCAAATAAGTTGCAAAGCTCCACCAAGAGTATAGAGCAAGGCATCAATGTATGAGAAAGCATTACCTTGTGCAAGCAATGCCGTCAGAGTTTACATGAAAGAAATACAACAATCTTAAGGGCCCGTTTGGATAGGGGATAAGGAAGAGGAATAATTTTTAGAGGGGTAAAAGGAATGACGTGACATGTTTAGTATAGTTTGGGAACAAAAAAATGTAGGAGGATAAAATGAGGGGGATTATTTTTGAGCACTCTCCCCCCAACCCAAAAGTTATCCCCTAGTATTATTCAAGAATAATACCCCCTCTCCTTTATTACAATTACAAAATAACCTTATCCCCCTATTTTATCCTCCATCCAAATCAAGTACTATTTTATCTCTTTTTTTAATACTTCATCCACGATAAATATCACATCAATATGGGTCAACCCTCTAAAATTAATACCCCTCTTATCTTGTCCCCTGATATTAATCTTTCATCCAATTGGCTCCTAAAAGTCACCAAAAGGGCAAAAATGTAGCATGCTAAGACTACTTGACCCTCTTAAGAAGACAGTGGCACAGAGTCCTTGTATTACCGATTGGTTCGGCTTCCATCTTGCGGAGAGATAATAAACAGTATACAAAACAGTATTTAACTTCGTAAAATCATCATAACTTAAGACAACAGTTGACCAGGCAATAACTGATCTCAGGCCAAGTGGCCATTCTTATTGTAAATGATTAGTAGTTGGAAATCATAGTAAGTATGCAGCACAAGGCTAGCAGTTTCAACATTCCAAAATGAATCAAATAGCCTTCATGGATTAAAAAAAGCTACAGCAGTTATTTGAATTATTGATACAGCATCGACTGTATCCTCCGTTGAATGGCATCATAATTTATCCAAAGTCAACCTTACCAATTTCATTAATACCACATTTCCCGAAAGGGTATAGTTGAGCAATATTATTTCGGACTTTCCCATCTTTTCACAAGGAACAAAATAATAGACACCTGTAAGGCTTGATCATCAACCAGAAAAAGTGTGTGTGTGTGTGTGTGAGAGAGAGAGAGAGAGAGAGAGAGAGAGAGAGAGACAGAACTGGCAAAAACTTCAAAAGACTTGATAAAATGTGCAGAACGGCAAAAGAATAACTATTCATAGCAAATAGGGAAGGGAGCACGAATAACACCCACTTTTATGCCCATGTCGAGGAAAAGAGGGGGCAGAAATGACTTGTGTATGGAGAAAGTTTAATGTTAATAAGTGAAAATTAACTGCAGATTATGCGGGTTGACAAGGTCAACCAAATATGACAACCATGAGGGGCATTACATCAATAACTCAGCATGAGAGAAAGCAAGTGGAGACCAAAGGCCGTAGCCTTAGCATAGCCGCATATATTATATAGACAATGTGCGTATAGAATAACAGATTATCTACTGAGAAAACCAAAACTGGCTAGGAAAGAAAATAGGTTTTACACAAGTTAGGATGCACAGATAAGTTGAAGAGGTCAGCAAAGGGGCCTACTTGAACAAATGCAATCTTCAACTCCATGGAATAAGAACCAGAACTCTCAACTCTGAAGAAAATCAAAACAGCTAAATTTCAAGGCAATCCTTGATACCCTGCTCGAGTTTGTTTAGAGAAGATATTGAGTCCATGAGTGCATCTGCCACCTTCTGCCTGCATCGAAGGAGAACAAAAGGCTTGGTCTTGGTGAAGAGCGGTACGTGGGAACATTTGAAAGGCTTCATGGAATCATTTAAACTTTATTTATATGACAGATTTAACTACAACTTAATTCAACTTCACAATGCGCCTCAATAAAGTCTGCCATATTACAAGGGTTAAGAAAGTTCCTTATCAACCATAATTCCAACTTGACATAGTTTAACTGGAGACAGCATTAATAATGTCAACTATGAATTCCAACCTGTCCATGGTTTATCAGTATTGCATTAGGTGTCTTAAGATTGTCAACTTGGTCCAGAAAGTATGTCCATTGAGGGTAGACAAGGAATTTGCATTGAAAAATGTAAAAGATACAAATAAGCCCATACAAATGACATTGGTTGCGTGATCAATCGATGGCTCCGGCAATCTCCACCTAAACAACTAGCCCATTTGGCGCAGCTTTACAAGAAAGCAAGGAATTCTTTTAGATGGAGTTTCTAAGAAGTCCTTCAAAGAAAGACCATCTAGAATGAATTATATCTGGTATTTGTAAGCCTTAAAAGTGCTCTATGATTTTATATGCAGTAAGTTTTGAGCTTAAAGAAGGCTACAACAAAGAGAGAGGAAAGGCAACGGCCTCTTGAAACATCCTTTGGTTGGTAACATTCATACAACTCCTTTTGTCCATATTATCTGTGTATGCAAGAAGAAGAAAACATCAAAATTTTGAATACGAATGGTTTAAGCTAATAATAGGCACACAGATAAGTGATCAATGACTAAAGATCAAAGGAATATAGTTTTTGCAGTCCCTGCAAATATTGCTGAACTCTATAGGAGAAGGGGCCGGAGCAACTCTTATAGAGCTTCACCTTCTTGTTATCTTGTTTATACTCTGGAATCGGTCTCAAGCGAAGAAAAATCTCTTCTAAAACCAGCCACGGATACTTCTTCATCTCAAAAAGTTCTTATTTATTCAGATCAAGAGAGGGAAATGATCCCATCGCGGATAACAAGCTGCAATTCAATCTTGGCAATCACTATGGTTTGCTAGGATCGATTGCTGTGAAATCTCATCTTGGGTTTGCAAATACAGCGACAAATGAGGACTAGGTAGGCATAAATAAATACATTTCAGGAGTAACATCTTCTTCAAAGAGGAAACAAACTTCACGCTAAGTTGATTGAGAATCCACTCCAGCTGATTTCTGGAAAATGGACTTCCACGGGAATACTTGTTAAGAGTGTAATGAGGATAGTTATGTCTTGTGGTGGTCAGGGCTTTATGTAATGTTGGATGCACTCTATATATTTATGCTTACGTGTATTAGGGTTAAATAAATTAACCTAATACACCTTTTTGCTTTAAATGATCTTTATGCAAGTCGTGCAGGGGATACTTGCGCCAATGCTTCAAGATGTTTGTTCCAACTCCAGCTCATTTCCAGAAAATGGACTTTCACGGGAATACCTTTGTTTAGAAAGCCCGTTTCTCGAGTCCACTAAACCTGTTTCTGACAGCCCGCCAAATGTTGACATATGCTACTAGGCAAAACCTATATTTGCACATCTCAGGTCTTTCCTAAAGTAAACCAACAATTAGCTGACAATTGCTGTGTAATTCACCAGCTCATTTGAATGCCACAATCCATCTTTGTTTCCAACTAAGCCCCGGCCTCTTTACTAATTTTAATATGGCTAATTTCCATCGGCTAACAAGTAAAATGGGGATTGAATCCACCATTCCAGTTATTTCTTTATCAGATTACCAATCGACAATCTAGAATAAACTTTTCTTTATATCACCTAGTCTGATAAAATGTGGCAAAACTACTGCGACACTTTCTGAATTTTGTAGATACATACCTGCTGGACGGGATTTGAATATCAGTTTCATTTGCCAGTGCATTTAGAGAGGTAAAGGACCTGCAATCACGTTTAGATTAGGAAAGCAAAATCGTGAACATTCACAAAAAAACTAGAAAATTCTAGTACCAAAATACACAAAGTGAAACTTTGAATACGTGGATGATTATGATGCAGATTGATGATTTGAAAAGAGAATGGTTCTTCCATGAAACTTGTATGAACGATTTACGCCACCAAAAGGGTTATGTATCCACAGGAATTAAAAGAAACCAACTCAGGAGAACCATAACAGTTTTCCCAATCAAATTGACCATGAATATTTATGACAATATGCTCTATTATGTGCTGATGCCTGCAGAAGATGCAGGAGAACAGCAAACGAAAGCCTGGATTCAAACATATTTAGCACAAATGTAATGCAAACTCGATCCAAATCGAACAAATCCTAAGTCCTGTTAACAAGTAAGTGACATGCCACAGATTTCCATTAGCTTATTATTGTTTAACAGGAACCCCAAGCAACACTTAAATATTGAAAGTACTAGAGGAAAGTTAAAAGCCCACTAGGATGACCTGTGCATCAAGGACAAGGAAAAGAAGAGAAAGCACTAAAATACCTCACAAGATCCCTAAGACTAGCTTCAGCTTCCAACTTTAGGGGATCATTATCATCAAGTAATGAAGCCGCATTCTTCACAACCAACTGGAATGTGCAAACCTGTGAATTTCACAAATAAAACCAATAATTCAGGTTGAGAGTACAAATTTGCATTTGGCTCCTCATTTGTCTTCGAGTTACTTGTTTATTTTTTTTGATAACTCAGTGTCCGGAACAGTTTACGAGCATCTTGATTAATCTCCGGCAGACCAATCCTACCGTCCACTAGCGGGGAATCCAATTAAAGTTAGAGAAAAACTCTATATAGACTAGCACTATAAGAGTTTATATCCCTTGAGAGGTTTCGGACATGAGATCTTAGGAGGGAGCAAAATGCTTAGTCACGAGCCTTAAACACTCTCTCTCTCTCTAGACAATCTCATTAAGTTCATAGACATATAATAAGTAATAACCTAGACAATCACGAGACCATAAATTTCTCCCTGTTACATGCCATGCCTAACACAGTGTTTGAAGCCTCAACTGTGAAGGGATTTATCAACGGAAAGGAAAATAGCATACAACCTTGCTTTTTTCCTTTCCTTCCATAAACCCACCACAAATCATTGTGGCGAGGAGCTTGAAACTGTTAGCATATGCATCTAACATTACTTTGTTAAACCACCAAAAAACCAACAAGGGACGCAATCAAAGAGGAAAAGCCAAACCTCGACTCCTGTTTTAGCTTGGAAGGTAACAAAAGAATTCCTCTCTTTCGGCACGCAATCCCTAGAAGCGGACCTGAGCATCCCCTGAACTTCCTCCACGTCCTTCTCTCCATATTCAGCATCGCCTCTCGCTGTCATTTCCAATCCAAATTAATCAAATCACGCAGTCAAACTATACCATACGTATGCTTGTGAGTTTATACATATATATAGAGAGAGAGAAGTACTTAGTAAGAGATAAGCAGCGCGGAGAATGTTGCGGGAGCCATCAATGGGAGCCAAGAGGAAATTAACAGACTTCTTCTTCTGCTCTCTTAGCCAATCTTTTGGTCCTGCTGAAAGAATCGACACGCATAAGTACAGAATTAGGGTTCCAGATAAACACAAAACGAAATGCATTGTTGCCAAAGAAGTGCGTACAGATGCCGATGGAGAAGGCAGTGGCGGGGGCAGGTTGGTGGAGGGAAGGGAGGAGAGAGAGGAGTGAGAGTGCAAAAGCATCTCTCCGGGAGACGTTGATTCCAATGCGACGGAGGTGGTGGTGGTGGATCGGAGGGAGTGGTTGTGGCAGCGGCGGTGGAATTAGGGGTTTTGGTGGGAATGTGGTGGCGATGGGGGGAGAAGATGGGATAAGGCAGGCTCTTGGTGGTGACATGGCGGGTAGCGTTTTGATTGGCCACGATTTGATTTGCGCCCGGGGGCTCGTAATAGCGTTTGAAAAATTCGAGGAAAAAAGTACCAAAAGTTTGGAGATGCGGGGGATCGAACCCCGTGCCTCTCGCATGCAAAGCGAGCGCTCTACCATTTGAGCTACATCCCCACATGAAACTAGTTACGGATGATATAGGTTAAAAGTTCAGTAGTTGCAATGAAAATTCTGTTGACATCAATTTTAGTTTATTTATAAAGTGTTTGGGAGCTAATTATTTTAAAATTTTTAATTTTTAAAATAATTATGGAAACATGTAAAAAAATATTATAATTGGATGAATTTTGGATGAAAGTAGTTTCAATGAAAATATGTAATAATTATTTATGCACTATTATCCAAATAATGCATAAGATGAATTTTGTTGAAAATGTCAGTACGTAAATTTGTATAGAGAATTCAAAAAATTCTTTTAAAAGTATTTTTAAAATATGCATTCTCCAATTTGTTTTTGTAAATGTACTCTACAATCTGTAATCAAACATTCAAAAAATTAACTTGTAATAATGCAATCTCTGTTGTCCATTATTCCTTAGTTCTTAGTTCAATGACCAGTATATTCACATAATGCTCCTATTTTGGTAGTAACAGTTATCATTTTTCTTTTTCCTTTTTAACTTGTAATATTTAGCATAGTTTACGTGCATCCTGATTAATTTTTGAGAGACCAACAATTATGATATTCGTCGTTACTAATCGGTAAGATTCGATGTTAGTGATTGTGTAGACAGATTGTCATCTCATTATTAACCATATTATTAACCAGATGAGTAGTCTAATTTGATTGAGTTTATAACTCTAATGTGGCAAATTATGTTGCTTCTAATCGGTAAGATTTTATTCGTCATCTTGAGACTAGACAAATTAGGTTGCTTCGTGACGTCGTTTTCATGCTCTCCGGATCCCTCACAAATGTGGCTACATCTTCTCACTCAGATGTTTTTCCAAAGTTCTTTCTCTGTCTTAATCAATGGCTCCTCTTTGATAAAGTCTATTAAAACAAAGGTCTCAAACATGGCGAATTTTTTCCCCCTATCCCTTTATTATCTACTTGGAGTCCTTGTATTGTTACCTTTTTCATATGAATGAGTCTCGTCAGTGTAAAGGTATCGAGTTATCCCAAAATAGTCTTTTTATCTCTCACCTATTCTTTGTTGATGATTGCCTCGTCTACTTTAAAACTACGATTAATAGTTGTGTTGCTCTTAGTAACGCTCTTCACAGTTTTTGTCGTAAAAAATCCTTCATAATTAATGCCCTGAAACCCCTCGCACTTTCTCATTTTTGTAGTGGTTTTGTTCACGTGCCTATTAAAATTACCCTGAATACATATCTAGGTATTCCCTTAAGTGTCACAAGCAATAAAAGAGAGTGCTTTCATTCCAACCTTTGATAAAGCCCATCTTTAGTAGAGTGGATGGTGTTTCTCGACCCTTGATAAAGCCCATCTTTAGTTATTCGGATGTAGTATATTTCTCTTTTATGTCTCATTTGCCACTCTTAGAACGAATATGTTGACCATATTTTTCGTCCTTTGTTGTTAAACCTTTTCCATATGATGTTAATAACAATGTAAGACAATGAAAATGTCATGCTAGATAATATTGAATTGTTCATATTGTAAACCATGCGTTAATTAAAAAAACATCGATTAATAAGTTGATAATCATTCAAAATGTTATCTCGCCCGCTAGAGGATTAGAATATAGCAAGAGACGTGAAATAAGACTGTTAACCATGACCAATGTGGTTTATGCATAGATGACGTCATTCCACGTATGCAATGATGCATAAGGTGTAGCTCCCACATATGAACTATTGACAAACGTTTCAATTGAACATAAATGAACTAATCTTGAATAACATCCTAGGCTTTGACTTTTGGGGACGATGCTTGTTAATTTCATTTATCACGATCATTATGTTGCATGCATTGTGCATATGATTAACATGGTAAGCCCGTAAAACTTCATATTTGAATTCACACTAGTGTTATGGTAATGATGTTGTTAAACAACATACCAAGTTCCGCAACAGTGAGTGGTGGATTGTAGAAACGTTGAAGACTTTTTGGCAATATTATTGCATAGACAATATGTTTGGTTTAGTTTGTCTTCTAGTACTTGTTTAGCCACGTATTAGGCTAATATTTTTGAGAATGTTGTTTATAGCATAACCGTATGTATAGGATAACACATTCACTCCCTGTTATTAATTTTTAGATGTTATAAATGTAAAGTTTTTATTTGCTCTGGTTAGTTCTTGCATGGTAGGTTTTAGATTCTAAGCTGTTACATTATAGGTCTTAACGGGATTAGCTCGTTGGTCGATCACTAATCTGTTCTACATCGGGATGGATCGTAACATATCCCTTCCTATATCCGCTGGGTATCATATTCACTTTATATCTCACACGATTTTATATCATACAATTTATATCCGGACAAAAAAAAAATCTCTTAGAGCCTTGCTCGCAAAAGTCATCGTGTAATACTGTACATTATAAATACACTTGTAGAAGAGTTGTCCATGTTCGTAACAAAAGATTCTTGTATTTTTTATTTTTTACTCCACGTACAGTAACTGAAACTTAAATCCCACGCTGACTTTTTAAAAAAACAAAACTAATTGCAAAAAGTAGAATAATAAATGATAATAAATTAAATAAGCTTTTACTAAATCACTTTTCCGTTATGTGACAATCTCAGAACTATCTTAACAAAAAGTCGCTCTACAGGT
Source organism: Arbutus unedo (assembly GCA_014822125.1). Taxonomy (NCBI): domain Eukaryota; kingdom Viridiplantae; phylum Streptophyta; class Magnoliopsida; order Ericales; family Ericaceae; genus Arbutus; species Arbutus unedo. The sequence goes on from JABCMJ010007498.1 coordinate 32,473, forward strand.
TGTAGAGCGTAGATTTTTTATTATTTACAAACATTTGTCCATTTTTTTTTTATAATGTCACGTGAGATTCTTAGAGGTGTCAACTCACAGATAGTTGCCGTGGAATATGATAACATCCCCTATGTTGTAAGTGGTTTGGGGAAAAGGAAAAAGCTTATATTCGACAAAATAGGAGTTTATGGTGAATTTTACATAAAAGTCCCTATGTTTCATTCTGAGATTTTTTGGTTTTTTTTTTTTCACCCACACACTCAGATTTTTGTATTTATTTATTTTTATTTTAAATATTTGTGTGGTACCAAAATAAATTTTGTGTTGTGCAAGTTTTTAATTTAAAAAAATATAAAAAATGCACGATTGATTAAAAATAATATTTAAAGATTAACCCGAGCTCTGTTATTAAAAAAATATTATTTTTTAATTTTTTAAGTATTCCCTGATACTTAAAAATTTAAGTGTGAATATTTAAATATATATTTTTTAAATATTTAAGTGTTCCGTGGTACTTTATTTTTTTTTTATTTTTTTCACTTTTTTTTTCGTTTGATCATAACGACAAAAAATATAAGTATTCCGTGATACGAAAAATAGGCAAAAAACATTTGAAATATCATTTGTACTTAAAAGTTATATTTTTAATGTTCCACTATAATAATTAGTACTTAAAAGTTATATTTAACAAAAGATAGAAGTTAAACAAATGTTACACACTTTCTTTTTCCAATTATTTCGTATTTCACACTTTTATTTTTTTTACCATAATAATTAGTACTTAAAAGTTATATTTAACAAAAGATAGAAGTTAAACAAATGTTACACACTTTCTTTTTCCAATTATTTCGTATTTCACACTTTTATTTTTTTTACCAAAAATAAAAAAAACAAGGATGCATATTTTCAAACACTTAAACCTTGGACCTTGTTTTTTAAGCAAGAAATTTTACTACTTAAACTATATCACAATTTGATTAAATTGTTTCATGTTTATTATTTATTATCATCTCTGTAAATTCTTTCTGATTAAAGAAGAGTTACTTTTTTGGGAACTATAAATAAAAAGAATTACTTTTTTCAAATCTCAAATAAAAAATAATTTACGCATTAAATAATTAGCATGTCACGACTTATACACAAGGTACACTAGTAGGATCAACAACATCCAGCAGCTCGAGTATTTAAGACATATCATGCGAATTGGTATGAATCTTGCGGTATAGAAATTTACATGTAAAACTCCAAAGGTCCGAGCATGTTTTCAATGGTTTCCCATCTTCTGCGTCTCGCATTATCGGATCGAACATTTAGGCTATGTTTGGTAACACTTCCTGTTTTCTGTTTTGTGTTTTCTATTTTTGTTTCCTAATTTTTATTTTTGTTTTTAAAAAAACGAAAACAAAAAACTTGTTTGTGTTAACTTATTTTTAGTTTGTTATATATGTAGACTCTATAGTATGTGTGTCTATATATTAAGACTTATATACATATATACA